>VUQH01087359.1:0-24137 GCA_015106775.1 Etroplus canarensis
CTTAAGAAACATTTCGCCTAATCCAAATCTTTGGAGCACTTCAAAAAGGTAGCTCCACTTTATCCTATCAAATGCAAGCATCTACTGATAGCATTGCTATATCTGCTGCATTATGTTTTTCGTAAAGTTTGTTCAGTACTCTCCTAACATTGTGATACCCTTGTCTTCTTTGAACAAACCCCTGTTGGTCGTCATTAATCAGCTGAGGAAGATATTTATCCAATCTCCTTGAAAGCGCTTTACATAGTATTTTGGTGTCACATCCCATCAAGCTAATCGGTCTGTAAGATAAACATTCAGTTGGGGGTTTGTTTAGCTTTAATATTAATGTTATTAAAGTTAATCTCAATGAGTCTGGGAGCGTTCCTACTACAAAAGATTCTTCATACATGTCAAGCAGTGGTCTAACAAGCTGTTTTCGGAATGTTTTATAGAACTCTATAGGTAGCCCATCTGGTCCTGGTGCTTTGCCACTATTCATATCTCCTATAGCTTCAATCAGTTCCTCTGTTGTTAAAGGGCTATCTAATATTGTTTTTTCATCCTCTGAGTAAATAGAAATGATGAAAATTTAAAATGTGTTTCTTGACCAGTTACACTTCTGGACTATACCAAAGTATATTCAGCCATTGTTGATATTCTCGAGCAGTGACTCAAGAAATATGCTCTTCCAGAAAGGTCGAATTTTCAGGGTAGTAGTGAACTAGTGCAGTGAGACTCACAGCAAAAAGGTTTTGGGTTCACATGCATTGGCTAGCATCAGCCTTTCTGTGAGGAGTATGCATGTTCTCCCTATGACTGTGTGGGTTCTCTGCATGTACTCTGGATTCCGTCCACAGTCCAAAGACATGCTTGTATAGTTAACTGGTGATTCTGAATTGTGAGCGTGAATGGTTGTCTGCCTCTCTGTGTTAGCCCTGTGATGGACTGACTATCTGTACAGGGTGTACCCTGCCTCTTGCCCTGTGACAGCTCCAGGCTTCACCCCTGACCCTGAATTGGCTAAGTGGTACAAAAAGTGGAAGAATGGATGGAAGAATGGATGGATTTGAACTAGATATTATAGTATTAAGAAAAAGTGCATTCCACTAGGTTAAACAGACTGAGAATTTAATAGTTGTGATTTAAATGTGGTGAAACAGTGGTTCTTAGCCTGAGGTAAAAACTGCATAAGTCAGCGTTAACTAGAACTTTCACTGCCCTTACCACAATGCATTCTCAGAGTTTAGTTGCAGTTTTACTAAGGGTTCCTCCCACATGTTTCTGTAGGCGACACATGGAACACAAGCCATAACTGTAAAAAAAAAAATAAAGAGCATCTGACACCCATACTACACTCCAGATGTAAAATACAAGCAGAAGCAGTAGTCAAATTACTAGCACATTCCCACTCCTACCTGATCATCTAGTGTCACTTCTTTGGGCCCCCTTATCTTTACATTTCAACACACAGGAGATTGCAAGATTACAAGATACCAAACCATGTGAAAAGCATATAGCTTGACTAGGAGGTTTAAAAACCCACAAAACATGATGATGGCAGTATGGCAGTTGGTGCACAAAAACAACAAAGCGTTAAACATAAAATCAGATGCCAGATGCTGTTTGGTTAAATTTAGGAACCAAATAGATTAGGTAAGTTTTGGCTACCAAAACCACTCATTAAATTAGGCAGTATCATGTTTGAAACACCTTTTGTGAACACTAACCGCATATTAAAAGGCAAACTTTTCCTATCTGCAAAAAGAATATTTTACTGCAAAATGTTCTTACTCTTAACATACACACTTGATCAGAGCCCTCTTCTTGTCAGTTTTTTGACACAAGGGGTATCTGCTTAGCATCACTTTCTTAAGTGTGGGTATATTCGTGGGCCAAGGCCATTTTGACCTTTGAAACTCAAATCAACAAAAATCTCAATTAGGGTGCAGGTTATGGTGATAAGTACAATCACATGACCTCAAACCTAAAGAGAAGCTCACGTTCTGTCGCAGACAGCTTCTTTTACACTTTCGTTTGGCCTTCATTTCGTTTCCCTTTTCTTTTGTTAGTTAGGTGACGGCACTAAAACTGGTTTATATGAAAAATGACCTCAGCTTTTATTTCCATATATTATGCGCTTGGTCCTTTTTATGTTTTGGAGCTATCGGTTGCAATGTTTATCTTGTATTTATTCTATAAAGTGCTTTAGTTATATGCTTTCTAATTTTTGGGTCTTTGGTTATTACCCTCCTAGTGTCTCCTGGAATCTTGTCTCCATGTGTAGGTTTAATGTTCTGTTTTATTTTGTGAGTCCTTTGTGTCTTGTGCTTGCTTCTTACTTTTACTTCCTGTCTTTGTCTTCCCTGATTGTTTCCACCTGTGTGCCTCTCCCTCCTGTCTCTCATTATTAATTAGTATGTGTTGTATGCTGACTATGTTGTACTCTCAGTGAGTCTGCTCCTTTGTCAGCCAGCTTCTCTATTTTACTGCCCTTCTGTGTTCCTGGACATTCCTTAGTCTTCAGAGTTACTTTGTATTGCTACTAGTCACCTTCTGTGTTTAATATGATTAAAGCCTTAGAATAAAGGTCATTTTCTGCTGCCTCACACCTGCTTTGGAGTCCTACACTTGGGTCCTCTTCTCTGCTCCACCACCTCAACATAACATGTGGTTAATTCAGACATTTACTACCCCAAAAACTGCAATATAGGGTACCTTGTTTAAAATGGAAAACCAAGGGATTCTGCCCAGGCATGACTGAGTTTTAAGTCAGACTGCCCTCAAATGACTGTAGCTAATATGTATCTACTAGCTATTTCCATTATTTCTATCATTATTATTTCTCAAGTAGTGATACATTTGTGAAATAGAAGTGAATGGAAAACTAAAATAACAGATCTTTATATTATAACATTGCAGAGCCCAAGATGGTTTCTCAGTCCCTTGTTTTGTCTTTAAAAAACTTCAACAATATATGATGAAGAAAATCAGCAGGTCTTCACACCTGAAAAGCTGAAATCAGAAAATGTTTGACATTTGTGAGTATTTTTAGCAGATTAACTATGCTGCTTGACTAATTAATTGCTGCAATAACCATTAGTAAGAAAATTACTGGTTGGTTTTACCATAGTCCAGTACTAAAGTTATTTGATTCAAAAATGCTATTTTGCCTCTGTTGATGTTCATTTTGTGTGTTTGGGTCAAGTCTTGGTTCGACTTTATGCTCATTTTTGAGATTGTTTTCTGTATAAGACTGCATGGTAATGAACTTCCCGAGGTTGCATAGGTAATCAGGTCTTTAATGCCTTCTGGAAGCAGTTCCATCTGGATTTTATGTGTTTTGCAAGATCCAATTACAATGAAATCACCTAGGACATGTAAATGACACCTGCTATACAATATAAAGAGGTCAGAGAGATAACCCTGACTCTCTCCCCCCAACACCCATCTCTTCCTCCATTCTCCTCACACAGTAAGACTGCAGAGAAACAATATTAATTTGGGATTTATTTCAGATTTGGGGTTTTTTTTGGAAATTTCTTTACACACTTTATTTCATTATAAATGAGTTGGTTTTGGTAACTCAGCATGATGGATCATACCACTGAGCCACCGAGCTAGTTTTACTCTTAGGGTTTCAGTGAATTGCCCAAAGCTATTTGGACTGTTTGTGGATCCAAGATTCATGGACAGCTTTATTTTTCCCCATTCCTTTTCTAGTTTATGAAACTTACATACAAAAAGGAATTAAAACATCAATCATTGCCTCCCACCACTGTGTTATAATTGTTACCATTGTTACTTCAAGTTAATGTTATTGCCTAATTCTTAACAAGCAAGCATGGAAAATATGGGATCAAACACATCACATCTTCTGCTATTGTGATGCAAAGTTGCTCTCGTGAATTTCTATTAAATAGTAAATACAACCAGGAGACCCAATACTGTAATTAAAAACATATTATTGTACTAAGGTTTGCAATAGCATAATAGCTGCATCACTCCTGTGTGTTTATATGCAGATCAGCACAAATCCCCTTATAAATAAACTGCTTTTCCAACAAACCAGACCCCTGTGCCCTTATAGTGATTTTCCATGTATAGGAGGCTTAACTGTGTGGCTCTGCAGTGCTTTGGATCTTCCTGCTACAAATTAAATTTGAGTTGTTCCATAAAGGGTCAAACATCTTGAGAGAATAAACACGACACACCATGAAATTAGACTGCTGTTGGAAACAGCAGAGGTATACTTAGATACAAATTTCTTATTACAGAAGTGTTTGCACACAGATCCGTGTTGTGGCTGACTGATCTGCTGCAATATTGAGCAGACAAACATTCCCCCCCTTTCATCTCCCTGGTACACAACAGGTTTAAGGCTGCAAAGATATCCAGCCTTACAGGGGTAGATTTGGGTTTATTTGGGGTGACAGGATGAAGAAGCAAATTCTAAGTATTTTTTTTCCACTTTGTTGCAGCTAATGAACATCATCATCACAAAGACACGGATAATAACCGTGTTGGTTCAGTTTAAACTGTAACAGTACGTAGAACTAAGCTAACTAACATTTGCAGATACGTTCATTAAAAACTTTCTCAGTGACATTTGTAAAAATATAGCTGATTTAAAATGCATGTTATTAAGGAGACATGGAATATTACATTTAGCACCAAAATGGTGGAGTTTTAAATGTTGCTAATTTTGTGGCAGAAGGAATAGATCAAGGCAACATTAAAAGTGGGTAAATATGGAGTTGTTGTTAGTTTTTTAGTTTTAGTTTTTTTGGAACCAAAATAATCAGTGGTTATACACATCCAGCATCACTGCCACAACTGCGTTTGGTTGTGTTTGGCATGCACTTTAGATGCAGCTTGTACAGCAGCAGAGGGAGAGTGTGAAGAGTGAGTTTTGTGAGAGTCTAGGTGCCTTGGAAATGGACCAAACAGCTTGTGTATGCCAGATCATTGTTTCCAAAACATAGGCCTTACCTGGGAAACCAGCCCAGCCAAACTTGTTCCCACCCAGTAAAATTCCTTTTAACTCAAATTCAAATTTACTTCACAAAATACCAGCCCAGCTCTGCAACAATGAAATGAGCATAATGCAGAGTAAATATGGTCAAGTTATGGATGATAATCACTGAGACAAGAAGAAATTGTGTCTTTATAATTAGTGAGAGGCCAAGTATCATCCGTGAAATCATTAATACATATTTGAAAACTATATCTATACTAACTGAGTTATTTTCTGAGCTTTTTATGTTAACTAGGAATTATGCCATCATTACTTAAATACTATATTATAGCAGTTAAATGCCAGCAAAGCATTAGACATGTAAAAGTAATGGCACATATAAGTGATAAACAATTAGCAATGCCTGTGTGCAGAATTTTTAAATCATACCATGAGGTTGTTTTAATCATTTGAATAGGTTTGAAATGTGCAGCTGCATAAACAAATAAACCTTATGTACAGAGGTTGATGCATTGCCCTCATGTGATATGGGCAGTGCAATGCACATTGCTTGTGGCTTGATAATAAATTTTCAGCTTAAGGCTGTAAAGATGCCATTTGATTATATTTAATATGTGGCAAGATTACTTAGCCATTTTTATTCTGATTTTATGATTTTCTCAATAAAACAAAGCTTTTTTTGTCTGTTCAACTCATTCTCATCCCAGAGCATCAAATACTACAATTTTAGTAATAAGCCTTTGGCATCACAGAGATATGCACAAGGTGTCCTTTGGCTTCCAAGCCCAACACACTGGCAGCAGCAATATTAGCTAATGGTTGGGTTTGAACAAGCAACAAAATACGCATATATATTGGAAAGAGAGGTAGTGGTAACATAAGTCACCGCTTTATCAGTCAGGAGGGTGCACTGTGTGGTGTCTTCTTGTTTTGGTTTCATTCATTTTTACTTTGGTTTGTACTTCTTGTTTGGTTAAATCTGGATAATCATTTAAGTTAAATTATTCATCTTCTCTATGTTATCCCTGCAACACTGAAAAATGATACTTAAAGGTACCAAAGGACAAAATGGCATTAGTTGACTCCCTGGGCTGGTCTGGTTCAGTTGATTTCCTTTCTTTTTTCACCCAAACTCAACAGGAAAGGACCTGATGTCACACACTTGGTGAGGATTATTACTACAGGGCTATTGATAATCATTGTAAACAGTTGATGTGCAGCTAATACACTGACTGACCATCATTTCCTAATAAAAAAAAATCTGCAACTTTGAAAAAAAGAAAAGATAATAATAAAGTTAAGAAAAGCACAGCATGCACATCACTAGTGGCTGGCTACATGGTTGGGCCTATTCTGGCAGACCTCCAGCCATTGCTCAAACAACAAAAGTCTTTTGTACTTAAAACACAGACTTTAGAGATTATTTCCAGTGTTATTCTGTGGGAGGGTGCTGCCAGACTGACAGCAAGAGTTTTTAGTAATGTACGAAAATATTTAACACCTATTTCTCTGTCCTTTAAATGCATTTTTCTTCACAAACACTTTCACAAGTTTGCAAAATGGGTTTCACACTTTTTGAAAAGCTTCTTAAAACAAAGTGGAACTTCAAGTTTTCAGATTGTAACAGACTCTCTGTTCTCTGCTATGATTCATGGTCTGTAAAGAAGCTCCTCCCCCACAGCTGCAGCCCCTCCCACTGAGGATAATCACTCAACCTCAGCAAGGGAGCAGCTGCATGGCACATGTGTTGATAAACTGAACTGGAAAAAGTAAATATAATGAGCATTAATAATTGACTATTCTCATTCTCATAAGACGGGTGTGTGTATGTGTAGACAGCGGGGGAGGGTTCTAGTTAGTCATATTAAGTTCTGCAGTTGTATGCTCATCTCAGCTCATTTATTGTCTTAGTTTTGCAGTAAAGAAAATAAGGTCTATGCTGTTTTTTTTGTTGCTGCTAGTATATAGAAATTCATTAAAAAGGCAAATGTAATATTTCAGAAATTATGAAGATAAATATCAGCAGTGATGCATATTGCAGTTTTTGGAAATAAAAGGAGACTACTGATGGTAACATGTCAACTAACAGCCATTTGTGGATGGTTCAGAACAGAAATTTCAACATTTCATAAACCCAGGTTCAAAATCTTTGTTTTGTTGTGTTCTCGCATTGGACTAGAAGTTTATTACACTGACATCATAAATTACACTCTAAACCTTTTATATGAAACCCTGCAGAATACAACCTCAAAGCCTCCCACCCTGCTGTGTAAAATATAACACAATACAATGATTTATTAATCTCTTTATTTCACAAAACACCACATCAGAAAACATATCAGGCATTGAAAGTGAGACATTTCAGTATTCCACGAAAAATACTAGCTCATCTTGAATTTGTTGGTAACAGAAGGTCTCAAAAAAGCTGGGACAGAGCAAGGAAAATGCTGGAAAAGTAATTGTTACTAAAAAGAAACAGCTGGAGGAAAATGTTGCAATTAATTAAGTTAATTGGCAAAGGCCAGTTATGTGATTGGGTATAAAAAGAGCACCTTAGAGAGGCAGAGTCTCTCAGAAGTAAAGATGGACAGAGTTTCAACAATCTGCAAGAAACTGTGTCTTCAAATCCTGGAGCAATTTCAGAATAATGTTCCTCAGCATGAAACTGCAAAGACTTTCAGCAACTACAGTACATAGTGTTATAAAAAATTTTGAAAATCTGGAGACATCTCTACATGCAAGGGACACAGCTGAAAATCAGTATTATATGTTTGTGATTTTTGGGCCCTCAGGTGGCATTGCATTGCAAACAGGCATGATTCTGTCATGGAAATCAATGCATGAGCTCAGAAACACAGGTTTTCTCTTAGAGCCAATATTACCTGTCTCTCTACTGTTTACCTAAGCATTGTGCACATAAATACACCTGGCCCACTTCCAGAAATCATTGTCTGTGAACACAGTTCATTATGCCATCCACAAATGCATGTTAAAGCTCTATCATGTAAAGAAGAAACCATATGTGAACACAATCCAGAAATGCTGCCGCCTTCTCGGGGGCCAAAGCTCATTTAAAATGGATGGGGGCAAACTGGAAAACTGCTGTCTAGTCAGTCTTTTTTGGAAATCATGAATGCTGCAATATTTTGTATCAAATTTTCAAACTACATATAAAACGTTTTTATATGTAGCCTCTTGGTGTAACAGATTCCTACCAATACCTCATTATATAGCTCTTTTTCTCATTAAAAGGGCAGATAAGACATACATCTTACAGCAGTCATTTGCTCTTCAGTCATTTCCTGCTGGGCATTCTAGTGATTCAAACTAAGCTGAAATGTGAATTTATATAGTGGTGTTTGTTGATATTATTAAGTCTTATTACCTTCATATCATTTGTGTGTATTCACTTAACTAATTCACATAAAGTAACACCTGACTAGTTTAGCTAAACATATATAGATCATAGCAAAGCTTTTTCCTAATGAAATTTACTTTTACTTGATGCAGAAGTAATTTTTTGCTTTTGAACAGTTATTCTATGTAAATAAAAACAGCATGGCTTTTTTATACACCACATACTTTGACAGTGAACGCATCACTGATGTTGTTCTATTCACAGTGTAAGAGTCAGTAAGCATGTTTAGTATCAGAACCTTCAAACTGATGATGGTACTTTTAGATTCTTCCTTTTTACCAAAGGGTTGCCACAGGGGATGAATTTGCACATGTGTTTTGGCACAGATTTTATGCTGGATGCCCTTCCTGATGTAGCCTTCCCATTTATTGGGGCTTGGGACAAGCACTTCAAGTGCACTGGCTTGCAACACCCCCAAAGCCTGTTTTCTGTCTCCTTCTGGTTACAAACCAGGGACTTTTTGCATGTGAGGCAAATGTGTAAACCTCTACACTATGGAGGACACAATATCAGGATCTTGAAACTAAGGTAGTTAAACAGAATCCAGGCATCATTAGCATTGGTATTTACACACGTGAGAATGTAATCTGTGAAAAGCCTATGGCAACACTGCACAAGTAAAAATAACTGGTTCACAAAAGCTGTCTTTGTGATTTCTTGCATGCCCTTTGTTTGTCTGTGGTTCCTCTTTTATTAGCACATTAGTCTCTGTACTGTACAAACAAAAGAACATTTGTTTTGACGCCACATGTGATAAGTTCATGTGTTTCTTTGCAAAACATAAAAAATGCTTTAGCTTTTAAGAGCAAATTAATAGTCACTGTGACACAATTCACAATGTGAATGTTTATAATCATATGATATCAATGGCAGCTATATAATGAAAGTCAACCATGATCTATTATTGGTACAATACACAAGTGGAAAAAGTATGCCATACTCGAGTGCCTTTGTTCTTAGTTGTGATTCTTGTGCTGTTGGATAAGTATGGATGATTTTTCACTAAAAATAAATGCAATCTGCATTATTTAAAAAGATTTCCAGGGACGTAATTTACATCCGTTATTGTTTTTTTGTTTGTTTGTTTGGGTTTTTTGTTTTTAATTATATTATTTTGTCATATAATTAATCCTCTGCTGGATTTGAAAGAAATATATTTTATTTTTGTTTGAGTTAGTTTGCTACCATAGCAAACTGTGGTCAGCTGTATTCCCAATTCAAACTGTTAAAGGAAAGGTGAATAAATTCTGCAGTGACTAAAGGAGGAGGGTGGAAATCTTGGCTTTTCCATAGCCCTTGCGTGTTTGTGAAACCAAGACATGACCTCTACATCTGCAGGCCTGTTAAGCTCTTAGAGCCGATATCACCTGTCGCTCTGCTGTTTACCTAAGCACTGTGTACATAAACACACCTGGCTCAAGATCCCACAAATTTCAGATTATAGCCCTCTTTCATTTCTCTGGGACTTATTCACCGCATCACCTGACATTGTGTTAACAAGCTGTAGAAAAATAAAACCTTCTTCCTCTTCGTACTTTTTAATAGCCCGCAATTTCCTCTGTCTCTCTGCTGTTGTCACTTTTGTGTTGACCACTTTAGATAGCCGTCTTTTCCTTTTTATTTCTCGCACTCATTGTCTTTTGTCTCTCTCAAAGCTGGCAGAAGGATGCCATCGATCTTCATGAGGTTTTGATACACATCGTTTCACCTCCTGCAGTACCTGCTTTATCAGGAGATTGGAGGAGGACGGATGACTGATCAGACTGATATAGCTTCTCTCGCATTTCAGTGACACCCCACCACCACCCTTCCCCCTCCTTTTCTTTTCTCATTCCACTTCATCCTTCTTTTCTATCTTCCTCTTACCTCCTTCTGGGTAATTGAAATTTGAACAGCTTTGGCTGCGTGTTTGACTTGTTTTTGACACCATCTTACCTTCATCTTTTTGTGTATGTTTACTTAGCCTGGTAAAGCCACTCGCAGCATATAATTTGAAATCAGTTTCATGAAAATGTGATATTACTTTTTCAAGGTTTATATCACCTCATTTTACTGCATGTTTAAGATCATCTTCAGTGACATTTATTCACACTCATCATTTAGATTCTGAATAAACCAACCAACCAACTAAGCAATTTTTAAAGCCTTCAAAAAGGCAAATAGCTAATACTTTGAGCAGGGAATCACAAGTCCATTTACTTCCCTGTTGTATTTCATCTGAAAACAGGTCAAGCTGATAACGGAATTTATATGAGAATGATTGATTTCCTGAAATGACAAACTTGTTTTAGCAGATGGTATCAGGGGGGTGATATTACATACACACTTGAGCGGCAGAAGATGGAGGGAAAGGTCACATGGTAGGTTTTCTTGTCATGAATCCTAATCAGAGGATAACCTTGAATCATCATGAAAAATAGGGATATATGTTGACAAACAGGCAGCATCTGATGTCTGACTAACCAACAAGAAAATGATGCACTATGTTGTGCATGAGACTGATCTGATCCACATGGCTGAATAACTGTTCTACTGCTCGCTAGCCCAGAGGTGAAATTATTAAGTCCTATCACAGATAAACCTTCACAAAAGCCTGGCAATAAAACCCTAACCTGTCTATATCTATATTTTTATTGTCTGTAGGACAATTCTCTTTTTGTCTCTTTTCTCTAGAGGTAAAGATTTAGTGTCAGACCCCAAACGTTATTGCATTATACCAAACTGCCTCTGCATTCCATGATAAAGTGCTATAATAGGTTTTCAGGTCATTTAAACATAATGTGGCCACAGTAATACTATAATAAGAATGGCAAGATGGAGCTTTATGTACTCAAAAAATGAAACGGAAAAGAAAAACATCATGTAATATTTCCAAAATAAGAATAATAAAAATAATAAAAAAGTAAGAAAAATATTGCACTTTTTTTAACTAAAGTATAACCTGTTAATTACTGAGCTTCAGAGGTGCTGGAATGCTGGCTAAATATGAAGCTGAAACAAATATAAGGTATCCACCTTATATTTGTTTTAGCTTCATATTTATCAAACATGAGAATGATCTATTGTCTATTAAGTCTTCTAGTTTTCTATGTAGGTATTTCACAAAACTCCTTCTGTATCTAAAGTATTATTCTGTGAGACAAAAACCAACTCAGAAGTACCCAAGAAAACCTCAGAAAGGCTTTAAAATGTTTATTAATTTGGAATTATAATTATGCAAGGATATTGCAGCATGGCATTGAATCATTATAAAGCTTCCCTGTGCCACACAGTTCTAATCTTTTATTTATCTATTTATTTTTAAGAAGGAGCTAAGCTCATTTTCAATATATATTTTTTTTCATTTTACTGTCGTTTGTGTTTTCTTTTTCTGTTCTTGTTTCCATATTTGGAACAGCACTTACCACCTCCAGCTCACAGTTTCTTCACAGCACAGGTTTCAGTTTCAGCCCATGTTCTTACTATGCTGCATTTGCATCTTCTCCCCATGGGGGCTTCCTTGCTTTGCTTTTACCACTGCACAAGCATGTAGCGGGCAGGAATAGGTGTCACAAGTGCAAGTGGGGGTGTAAATGTATACATCTGTGTTGACCGAATGTTTGTTATCCAGGGTTTTTGAGCAATAAGCATTCAAACTGTTCTCAGAATTTAAAATAATAAAATCAAGCTTCCCATTAATCACAGGAGAATCTGTTTTGACACAGTCCTCAGAAGTACTTTAACTCCAAACCTATGCAATCTTACCCTTGATGGGAAATGAAAATATCGCCTTATCTTAGAAACAGATTCACCTCCACCACCACCATACTCCTCCTACCCCTCAACTGTGGAGTGCCTGAAGATGTTTTAATATTACATGCCATCCTTTTGATTTTAATAATTAAAGCCTGAACCATTGATGTTGATTTGAAGCTTTCAGCAGGCTTATAACGAAAAACAGCTGCATGTAAAAAGCACCACTTTTTATTACTTTAGATGTGATTTCATCCAAGACATATTCTTGATGCACTTCAGCATTGAGCATCCTTTTGAGTTGCCATAGTGTACTGAAGCAACTTATTCATGTACATTTTCAAAGAGGGTGAAAATAGCTTGTCTTGCTTTTAGAGTTCAGACTGACAGTTCAAAACCTCATGCCTTGCAATAATGCTTCATGTCGTAACCCTGGCAACTGTACAGTCTGTGGTTTTTGCCCAATCCTAAACTGTGGCTACTTTGTTATATGAATTATTTGGACTGAAATGACTATTAATGGTAATTTTGCCATCTATGGTATCCAACTGAGGTAACGTCATGCACTTGGACTGAGTTCTGAAATTATCCAGGTAAATTAGAATAGAAATGCACTTTTGAACAGGCACATTTAAGTGTTAAGCTGTAAGACAGATTGTCTTGATCAGGAACAGTGACTTCACAGCTGGACTGTGCATTAAAACAGCATGAACATTTCTCCCAGCTTGAATTAAATAAAGTATGTGAAAAGGTGACAGTAATTTCCAAAAAATATTGGGGAAAAGGGATTTATCTGGTTAAATTACCTGTTATTAATTTTAGGCAGTTAGAGCAGCAGAGTCTAGTAAATCTGTGTGAACACAATGGGAAAGACTGTGTTAAATTAAGAAAATGCTAAATGAAGGATAAGGTCAGAAATGGGAAACCAAAGTGTTGGGAACAGATAAAGAGCTTGGGGAGGAAAGAGAGCAACGATAGGTGGGGATGCCAAGCCTTTGCAGGTGGCCCCATCACCACCCAAACGTGCTGGTAATAGCTGCCATTCATTATCAAATGTGCGACTGCCTGGTGCAGGACCAACTACCCCATCCATCCCTGTCAGCTCATGCCACGTCAATGACAAAACCTTAATTACACCATTAATTAATAGAATGATTTTTTTCAGCATGTGCTCTGTGCCTGATGTTCGTTAAGCCTCCTTGTGAGCGACTGCTCATGCCACAATACCATTTAGTTGACAGAAGTACACAGAGAAAAAACAAGTCAATGAAATTGCATCCTGTGGAAGGAAAGCTCTGAAAAGCACTGCAGAGTTCTATTGATTGACAAGATAAGAAGAGAAATTGGTTGATCTTGTTAGATACCACATCATCAGTTGAAGTAATTCACATCCTTTCAAAAAACCCCATTGTTTATTTGACTTGCAATCAGAATGTCAAACAGTGTTGGAGGACAAAGTGCTTTTGAAAGAAGAGATGTAGCCTTCAGTAGACATCACTAAAGAGAAAACTTGAGATATATAAATATTGTTATGTCTCAAACTAATGTGCTGCCAGTTTGGAATTTGGATGAACAATAGGCCAAAACACACAGGAGGAAAATCAAAAGTCACTGCAGCAACCTTTCAGGACTTTCACTCTCACTGTCCTGATCAAAAACTAACCCGGTTTAAAATAATCTCTTATGTAAAATACAAAGCCTTCAGCCTCTGCTTTCAACTAAACTGTAAAGAGTTTTGTTACGTCTGTGACTTTCTACAGTATTTATTGTGATGACTAACAACTGACCAACAATGCAGTTGGAACAAGAAGTGAACAGGAACAAGAATAAACAACGTGTGAAATACACTGTGCATGAGTGACAAACACTTTTATTTTTTTATTTCAGCGTTTTTCCTATAAATCTAAAATAGCACATTCTCAGTATCTAGTGAGTTATATTTTAACTACCATCTCAACAAATCTTTAGTGCTGTGATGAAAACTGACTGAATGGATAATCACATGCTATTAATCACTGCACACATTACACACCACACCATCAATGAGATATTATTAAGGTCACAACAATGATGATAAATGTGAGGCAATCCAGTGTGACTGCACTGCACTTAGTCTGTCTCCAATCACTCCAAAAACAATGAAAAACACTGTTAATGGTTAATCTCTTTAAAATGTTCTTGAAGACATCTCACCATTAGTAAAATTGGAGAAAAAAGATGCACCATCAAATTAGCTCCACTAAAGAGGCAGAAGGAAGAAGGCAAACAAAAAAAAAAGAAAAGAAAGAAAAGGCTGAAATACTTAAAACTCACAGTGGAGTGCAAGGAGCTCGGGTACAGGGCTGTGACCAGTGTCAAGGCCTGATCAGCTGCAAAGGAATGGGAGGCCAAAAAGTTGAATAAAACCTCTTGACTGCAGCAGACAGGAGCAGAGAGAGGTCATGGCTGCTGAGGAAGTTGAAAATAAAGACCTGTTTTTCAAAATCTGGTTCAACATTGGGTTAAGAGGTAGTTAATACAGAAATTACGGAGCAACTTACAAATAGCCAAAGGTTTTTTAAAATAAAAGAAGAAAAAAAAAACATGCTTTTGTTTTTTCAGGCTGGAATGTTCTGAATTTCTTTCTAATATTATAATTCAGTAGTCATGAGTACCACTGTCAGACCCAAACTGCCGTCATGGTCTGTATTTTTTTTCACATTTACTGTAGGTATTGGTTAGTTTCTGAGTTTCGCTTTTTCCTCTTGCCTTCCTTGTGTTTTCCATGTGTGTTTTTTAATTACTCGGTTATTAGCTTGCCTTAGTGCATTTACACACTTATTTTGGTATCTGTCCTGTCTTATGCATTGTATTTAGTTTTGCTTCCTGTCATCTCCCGATTCCTTAATTGTTGTCACCTGTGCTCTTCACCCTCCTGTTTCTCGCTTCTCGTTCTTCATTAGTCTGAGTCTATTTATACCCCTGCCTCTCTTTAGTTCATTGCTGTGCTGTTCCTCTTTCAGTGTGTGTTCCTGCACTTCATGTTATTTGCCTTGCCTAAGCATGTTATGAACTTTTTTCAGTTAAGTAAAGCTCACTTTGTGTTCTCCTCACCATTCCTGCTGCAGTTCTTCATTTGGGTCCTCTAACTCCTACACTCCGCACACTGTCAACTAAGCCTGCATTCCAGGTTTGGCCAAATACACGTCTTTGTAAGCTGCAGGAAAATATCATGGCTTGGTTGGAAAATTTTAAAAGAACAAAAAAGGCATAATAAGGGTAGAGCCATTAAGGAACATGCTCTAATTTGCTTTTACAGTAACTGATTTGGAGTAGTTTTGGGTGCATTTTTGCAGGTGGTTGAAAGATATTACATTAGATAGCTCAATGCTGTTTGAAAACAAATATTGCATTTGGATGGTAGAGTCAGAATTTGGTGTAAACAAAATCAAAGCATGGATTCATCCTACCTTGTATCAACAGTTCAGGCTGTTGATGGTGGTGTAATGGTGTGTAGGGTAATTTCTTGGCACGCTTTGGGCCCCTTAGTACCAACTAAGGACTATTTAAATTCCACTGCCAAACTAATTAATGTTGCTGAGACAGTCAATCTTTTTATGACTACACTGTACCAATTGTCTAAATCCCCTGTCAGACCTTGACGATTTAACAAGAGTATGCCAACATAGGAAAAAAATTGCAAGTACACCGGCGTATGTCAATTAAGTTCTAGCTAAGTTTTCTATAAGTTAAGAGCATGCTGAAGTACGCTGGTATACGTTGCAGTACAGTGAGGTCACTGGAAAATTTTGAGCATGCTCAAAATCTGACATTTGCCAGAGTATGGCTCATATAGCTGGCATACGTGGACCATATGTTGCAGGTACTTTATGCATACGGAGACTCACGTTACTCATATGTCGAAATATGTGGAGATAATGTCTAGCGTAACCAAAACATTAATAACCTATGAGTAATGTGTTTTTAACCTATGAGTAACATATCAAACATACATCCAATGATATTGATGGCTGTAGATGTGTTTGAGGTGATCCAGTCGTACTTAACCTGTTTCTAACACACAGCTGTCATAGAATTGTGCATGTGGTGCGTTTAAGGGGAGTGGTATAAATGGGCTTCCATCTGTGAATGCTGGCAGTACGCTAGCATTCGCTGGTATTACATTCTATATATGTTAGCAATATGTTTTGTATACATCCATTTAACATCATTGTTCTGCGTTTCCCCAGTAGCTTAGTGGTTTGCGCATTTGTCACTGATTTGCCTTTTGGTGAATAGATTTGTGCACGTAAAAATTATCAACTTAAAGTGCCCTCTTTTCAGATTAAAAAGATTGAATTTGTGTACTTGATTTTAAACATTTCTTCACAAAGAATCATAAACATAATCATGCTTAGAAAATGTTCGCAAAAAACAAATCCAAAGTTATTAGGAGGATGCTGTTAAAGTTAACGACAATATTGGACAATCCTTTTCACACTTCATGACATGCTGGACAGACGCAAGAGCACGCTCAGCAGACTCATTCCACCATGATGCACTGCAGAACGTCACAGGAAATCATTCCTACCTGTGGACATCAAACTTTATAATTCCTCCCTGTGACACCTTAACTAGTTTCATATTACATGTTTTATACTGTTTAACTTGAGTTATTTATGTTACATATTGTAATTTATACAGACGTGTTTGTATATTTTAATCTTCATTTTCTGCCTTGCAAAATTATATTTATATCTGAGTGTCTGTAACACAATGCAACCCCACTGTGATTAATAAAGTATTCTGATTCTAACTATCAAAATATTAGAGTTGCAAACTGTCACCACTGAAGAACATTGTTTCATTAAACTGTGTCCTTTGCACTTACTTTAACAATGTTCTGCCTTCTTGGCTAATTTCTCCCTGTAGAAAAAATAGAATGCCATGGGTGGTTTGCAACTCGTCGGTGTAAATCCCATTAAAACAGTTTCTTGTGAATCCTGCCGGAATTTTGCCAGATCTGATTTTGCCTTCTTTGGTACTTGCGTCACTATTTCTTCAATAGCATTGCTGCTACATTTTAACCATGAAGCCATTATTTTAGTTATCAAGGCAGAATGGTTTATTAGGTGATTCCCTGTGCCACACCAGGGTGGGTCAAACCATCCTAGTATAGGAGACACTGGTTTTTAAGGTTAAATAAATTGAATAGCCTGCTCAATATAAAATTCATTTTATGAATTTTTGGACAATTCGAATATTTATTAAATCATTTTTGAATTGATTTTATTTTTTTTAAATTATCTTTTTAAAATCTAACATACCCCCTGGAGTGCCTGTGCCTACCCCCACTGAGAACCACTGCAATAAAGCACCTTTGGGATGTTGTGGAATGGGAGATTCACATTATGGCTTTGCAGCAACCGAGTGATCCTTCATGTGTTTTCAGCACCTTGTTAAATCTATGCCATGAAGAATTAGGGCAGATCTGAAGGCAACAGGGGCCCAACCTCCTTCTAAGGTGTCTTACAAGGTGTCTCTAATAAAGTGGCCGGTGAGTGTATATGTAGTATTCATACAAATATTTACATATTGAAATTTTATTTTTCTCTGTGCCGGCATGATTTTTATCTTTTCGGCTGTCTTTTGCCAGCGTAGTCTACAGTGAGGGCTCACAGCCCTGTTTTCAAGTAATGCTGGGAAGCTGTCACAAGACTTTGAGGGAACAAACAACTTGTAGGGCAACTATATATCTTGACCTTAAAATTTACCTGGGATGTTGTCTTTCACCCTTTGTTGTAGATGATTTTTCAAGCTTAAAATCAGCTTGCTGAGCAGTCAGTCAATTAACCAAAAATAATATGAAATAAATAGATGAATTCTGTCATTCTGATTAGGCTATGTTTTGGGTGTTCTCTGTGTCTCATTTAAGTAGTGAGCTTTAAAAGCTGACACAAAAATCCAAGAAGGCAAACTGAAACGAACAACCAGTAAAGGACAGTACAAGAGCTGAGTAGGTGACAAGTCATGAAAACAGGACAAACAGCCAAAGACAGTAAAAGTGATTTTTTTTTCTGAAATAAACATGAAACTGCTCAAAGAATAATGAACAAAGGTTTCTGACAGTTATATAATTCTTTATTTTAACCTGGCATGCTTACCATTAGGTACTGCGGCTCGTATGGGTCAGCTAATTGCGCTACCTACAACAACAGCCTGGCTTCCTTAGTAGAAGAGCCCTAGTGCTGGACTGGGCAAATGTTTTCATTTGGTGCATCATGAAATTCATAAAATGATAAAATTGCAAAAGACTGTTGAGCAACTGGTATCCTATATCAGACAAGAATTAGATAGCGTCCCTCTCCCAAAGGGCTCCTCAGTTCCCAGATGTTTATGGACTGTTAACAGAAGAGGTGATGCTACACAGTGGTAATGATGTCCCTGTCCCAACTCCTTTGAGATATGTCGCTGCCAAATTTGAAATAATTTAATATTTTTCATGAAGTAGTAAAATGTCTCACTTTAACATTTGATGTTTTTGCTGCTATTTTGTGAATAAAATATTGGATTATGAGATTTGCAAATCATTTCATTGTATTTTTATCTTTTACACCACATCACAACCTTTTGGGAATTGGGGTTTGTAAGAGTGGTGGATGAAGCACACTTTGAGACTGGAATTATCTTCACTAGAAATAGAATTTATTTACAGTGTTAACCAATAAAGGCCCAGTCAGGATGGTTTTGTGTGGAACAAAAAAAGGAATTGTACAAAAACAAACTCAAAGCTGTTCAAAAGGCCATAATGAAACTTATTGTATCAAAGAAAGGCTAGGCCACTTGCTATTGACCAGCTAGCCAGCACACCAAGCTTGCTGTCCCCTCTACTATACCATGTAAACATTTAATCAATCAATTCACATAATTGCTATCTACTGCAAAATCAAGGTTGAGCCATTTTGAATACATTGCTAATATTTTTAATTTTTGTTCTTAATATTTTAAGAACCGCAGCCACAAAAGTTTATTTGTAACATAATATACACTATTCACAAAAGGTTAAGGATATTTGGCTCTTGGATGAAATTTATGGAAAATGTACAAAGTTCACTGTACAGTGATATATCATGAAAGTAGGGCATTTAAGTAGAAGCATGCAATGGTGATTTCCTCATCACAATTTATTGAAACAAAAAACTAACAGTGGTGGATATTCCACAAAAAAAATGTCAGTGTCTTAATAATTTGTCATGTGCCCTTGACAGCCTGCCTTTCTGTGACTCTTCCAGTCTCTCTGTAACAACCTGCTGATGACACTGTGTCCCTCTAAGCTCAGTGGCCATTTCGCTTTGAGAACATCCTGTTTGAAGCCTCACAGTGGTGAGATACTGCTGATCAAATGCTAGGCGTTGTCTTGGTCTCATGATGTCAAAATGTGAACAGCGTGATGAAGAGGACAGTTTAAATACCGATTCTAATTGAACCAGAAAATGTATTGGTCAATTCATGGATCAAATACCACTTGTGAATTTTGCCGTTTAGAGCCTTGTTAGTGAACAGCAAGTTATGCAAAAAGTACTAAAACACTGAACTGTTGGACATGTACTACATGCATTCAAAAGTGTAGAGAAGGTCAAATTAAATTCATCTGTAAAGGTTATATTGCATTTTAGATGCATCCTGAAATTTCACCCGAAAGCTGAATATCCTTAACTTTTTCTGAGTAGCGTAAATTGCAGAATCGGCAAGATCTTGGGCCATATGCAGTTTTAAGTGTCTAGAGGGCATGGGTTACCCCGTAACAGGGATGGACAGACTGATTAATTTTGATGACAGACTTTAACACTAATGAACAAAACATTATTAAATATTTATTCTTGACTGCTCATTAAAGCAGCAATGCCTCATGACTTTTGTCTTTCATTATATGCTGAAAGACTGTTAAAACTGTATATACCCTGGATAAAGTTCCACCACATTATATGTCTGAAATGTTAATAAAATAACACATATTTACTTGGCATTTATATATCGCTTTTCTCATCAGAATCTGAATACTTTATTAATCCCCAGGGGGGAAATTACTTTTCTGCTCTTTCAACGACAAGCCACATTTTCTCCTGCATTCATACAGTACTTTACTCTATGCACTCTGAGCACTTTGGACTGGATAGGGGGGAACCAACTCTGGTGCAGGGGAAAGTGCAAATTCCACACAGCAAGGCCACAGGCAATCAGGAAATAAAGCTAGAACCTTCTTACTATGAAGCACCGCCATACTGATATAGATTTGTTTATGAGAAAGAATTTTTGTAATAGAGGATTATAAGTCATCTGCAATAATATCTGGAACTCAAGCTTATGTCATAGGAAAATAGGTATGTTTTAACACAAATAATGCACTCAAGTAAAGTTCTGAGGTATTTGTAGTTTTGAGCCACATTCTGTTTCTAATCCTGCAATAGTTAAGGTTTATAATTAAAAAAAAAATTCCTAAAATATTTAATTGAAAAACAAATACCTTTTTGTGGTCCCTTCATGCTTCAGGGATGTTAGCATTTTCACCAAACAACATTTTTTTCTCTAATTTTCTCAGATGACTTTATTTAAACACTTCGTTCAAATATTTAAATCATGTAAGACACAAAGAGGTAGAGGTATGCAATAATTAGCTAAAGGATCTGAGTACTAATTCCATCAGTTTTCAGAATTATCCCGCAGCGATTAACTATTAATTATTATATGAATCTTTATCCAGAGCTAAGCACATTAAGCAGTAAAGCCTGCTCATGGTGGCACAGCCAGGTCAGATAACACAATGTGGTCCATTCACAATAGAAGAGGAAATACTGTATATAATGACACAGGCAGAGATAGGGACAGTGAAATTCAAAGGGAAGAAGAACATTTAAAAAAAAAAAAAAATTGTTATGCATTTGCATGAGAGGATGTAATTATACTTAAAAGTTGCACATACATGCAGTTGCACTGTGAGATATTCATGGAAGATGATGGAATAGTTTGTCATGTTTAGGCTAGGTGCAAAGATATGTCCCATATTATTACACAGCACTGCAAAGTCTTTGTTGTACTTTACTCCCAGTGGGAGCTGATTTGTTGTTAGATTGTCTTCTGTGTTACAGCTGATTTACTGCTTTATGGAAGTAACAAATTCTCACAGGTATTAAACAGATTCAAGAATGACACTGCATCTAAAAAGCAAAACAAGTCTTTCCTCATTCAGAGAGCTGGCTCTTTATTACTGTGTGATCTGTATCATTATTACTATAAGCACACAGGACAATCACACCTTATTAGCGATGGTTGATATTAATAGGGGCAATAAAAATAAAATCCCTCTGTGTTTCAGAGGGCCAAGAAAGAAAAACACCCAGCTCCTTATCTCACTGCTAAGGTGGTCTGGGTAAATTATTGGGCTTTGTGTTGCTTGTGCCAGGGGGGAGTTAATATGCACACATTCCTTATTGATCCTCAGAGTGGTTCTGAGCTGAGTATCTGCATACATGATCCTAATAAGACAGAAACGATCCAAGACAAACCCTAAAAGACCAAATGTATGCCATGGCTTTCTCACAAAATGTTTCTCATATACGACAGAAATGCTGCATTGATCATAACAAGCTGTGATGTGTTTATGTCTATGTACAGTAGGCATAGGTCTTAGAATGTGGGTAAGAAGAGGAGAGCATTACTAGAAAAGAAGGTCATGGTATGACATATCCATATTCAGTAATAGACTATGGCAGACTGTGTGTGATGCTGAAATCTATCAGATCTCCCTGCCTGGCCTCACTCTCTGTGTGTCCTGCTTGAAATTTCTGTTTGATTCTTCACTGGGGAAAAGAGGCAGTCATTAATACACCGCAATATCTTCCATGTCCTTTGGTGCTGAGGGAATCCTTTACCGCATCCCTCCTCCGAAGTTATGTAAATCAAAATGTGCATCAAAAGCCATTTGCCACGTTAAGCACAGCCTGCAAATATATGTGTACATGCAAGCAACCTTGACAAGCCTATGACTCCCTGTTGTATTTCAAATTCCCTCACCTCATTTAAAAATCAACCATGCTTAAAAAATGAAGACATAATCATGCAGCTTCCTTTGAAAATCAATGGATTCGACTTGTTTACTTATGAATAAGAGAAATGTGCTATTTGCGTCCATCAGAAATTCTCTGTTTGATATTCTGTCTGAGATATACAGGAGAAAAGAATCATACATTATTTAAACATCAACACTTTAAAACATGTTCCTTTAGTGTATATTCTCAATACTAAATCTCTATATCAAACAAGCACTAAAAAAATGAGGTGCTTTTTAATTCTATCATTTTCCAAGTCAGCTCTTGGAAAGTTCTGCATGTAAAGAAAAATCCCTGACAATGACCTCCTCTGAAGTCAGATTCTTACCTGTGCGTTGGTGTTGCTTTGGCTTCAACTGACAGCACCTCCTCAAAACTGTAACTACACGTATAAATGACAGAGATAAACACCACATACCTGTGACTGGTCAGCTTCAGCTGCCTGACTTTCTTCCATGCTTACAATGCTGGTAGATATTGCTGAGAATAAAAAGATCATGAATTTATTACCAAATAATGACAATTTTTTTTTCTGTCCAATGATAGTAGATGAGCGTATGTTTCACGATGTGACACAGAAGCTCTTCTTCTATGGTTGGCATTATTGTTTTTAAATTTTGGAAAGTAAGTCTCTTATTTTGCCATGTAGAAGAAGTCAAGTCAAAACCTGATATTAAATCTGTCACAATAAGTGAAAAAACAAAATCAAACAAAATAAATGAGCAAAGAAATATGAAGATCTTCAATATAATGCTGATTTCCTACTTACACAAATTTTATTATGAACATAAAATCCATGATCATTCATTGCAGAGTGGCCTCTGGAACACAGTTATATGAAATGGCTAAGAAACTGTGACAATGCATTTAGGACTACTTGCGAATAATTACAGAGTGGTTACAATAAAGATACAAAATGTGATTAATTGTTTAGGAAACAGAATGACAATGTTACGAATTTCCTGTATGTTATGAGGTATTTGTGACTTTAATGAGGCAAGGTGTAATACCTGCCTTGCTACTACTTTGTAACATTCATGACACTTCACTGAGGGAAGAAATTGCCAAATCAGCCAGATGTGGTTATAAAAGATTATGATGCAGTCACAACATTTACAAAGCAACTACAACAGTCTATGAGACCACTGCAATGTTGTAAAGGTTTGCAAAATCATAATCTTTCGTGAAAGTTTTAGTAATTTTAAAACTTCCACAAAAATACAAGGTGTTTATAAAGTCTTGTAAATCATAAGGACACTCATCATATTAAACTGCAAATTATTTATGACACATTTGGAATATTCTATTTATTTCCAAGTTAAGCACAATATTGGACAAATCTTCACACCTTCTCCATGATGTGCTGGACCAGCACAGGAACACGTTCAGCAGCAGACTCATTTCATCATGATGCACCATAGAATGCAACAGGAAATCTTTCCTACCTGTGGCTATCATACTATAATTCTTCACTGTGACACCTGGACTAGTTTCTTTCTATCACCATATCTTGTACACACACACATATTTTATATATATATATACACACACATATATATATACACACACATATAGTATTTAACTTTGGAGTGATTTATTTTTCATTTGAACTTCATATATACATGTTTATAAATTTAATCTTAATTTTGCTGTCTTTTTTTATAGTTTATTTATAGTTAACTGAGCAAACCAGCCACAGGGGCCCACAAGCCAGTGTAGTCCTAGTGCCGGTCCCAAGCCCGGGTAAATGGTGAGGGTTGCGTCAGGAAGGGCATCCGGCGTAAAAACTTTGCCAAATCAAATTCGGATTCATAACACGACTTCCATACCGGATTGGTCGCGGCCCGGGTTAACAACGACCGCCTCCAGTGCCGTTAGCCAACAGGGTGCCGGTGGAAACTATGCTACTGTTGGCCGAAGACCAAGGAGGGGGAGAGGGGGAAAG
>VUQH01087360.1:0-13135 GCA_015106775.1 Etroplus canarensis
CAGTTTTTTTTAATTGAAATTCAAGCAGTTCAATGTCTCATTGTACTCTGAAATGAAAGCATAGAACAAACAAGCTATTGAAGTTCAAAAAGAAATCATGGAACAAACCAAAATGTATTCTAAACTGCTGACTCATCAAAGTAGCCACCTTTGGATGTAACAGCTGAACACACTCATGACATTCTTTCTACAATGGAAATCTAATATTCTTCAGCAACTTCTTCCCAGCTCTGTTGCAGAAGTTTCCATAAATGTGTGGCTCTTGTAGGTTGCTTTGCTTTCACTCTTCTGTCCAGTTCATCCAAAACCAGCTGGATAGGGTTCAGGTCTGGAGACTGTGTGTTCTGGTTTGTGGTTTTTGGTATTGTGAGACTAGGTTTTGTTTGGTTTTCCTTTTTTCTGTCTCGTTCTTGTTTCTGTCCAGCTTGGTTTCATCCCCTTTGCTGTGTGCCTTATGTTTTACTTTCATTCTTCCTGCCCCAGCTCATGTTTAGTTATTGGTTCTTTGTGTCTTCCTCATGTTTTCCAGTATTCAGCCTCCTTGTCTCTAGTCTCGCTGTGTTGGTTCATGTTTCCCTTGAGTCCTTGTGTTTATTATCTTTGTACTGTGTCTGTTCCTTGTTATCCTGGGTTCAAGGCTTGATCTACCTCCACTGCTGCAGAACAGCTTTAAGTTGTTAACCTACTGCTTGTTCCCTGAAGAAGGCCTTTTAGATTTAGGTAACCTTACTTTTTTAACCTCTGGCAGTTCATCACTTACCTTTGTGCCAATTCAAGCTATTCATTGGACTTAAACTGCTTGAATTTTAATAAAAAAGTGGAAAACTGGGAAAAATTGACCGGTAGTGCATCTCCAACACATACTGACGTATCCAGACGTATTTGACGTGTTCTGGACGACCGCAGCACTTACTGAACGTGTTTCTAACTTACAGCTACCGTATAACGGTGTATTGGCTGAGAGTAGGTGTCGGCCGCAGACACAGCTACAACGCCACTGCCGATGCCCAAGAGTCGCTGGAACCTGCATCATCTTCATCACAGGGTGAGCATGAGGGTGACGAGGGGGAGGGCGGTGACGGTTCCTCCATACGGCCACAGCCAGGAGACTTCTTGGCAGCGAGTTTTTCTTAGGCGTGACGCTGACGTTGATACTGTCGATCGGCTGTGATGCTCTATGCATATAATATGAAGTTATCTATAAATTATCGAAACGTCCTATATGAGCTACTAATACATTATGCATACGTCCAAAATTGTAAAAAAAATTCTTAGTCCTCCGTAGGCTATTTTCATGCATCAGCATACGCTGGTTAAATCATCAAGGTTTAACAGGGGCTTTAAATTCACTGAGGTTTGCAGACATTCGTTTATGGACAGGTCTCTTCAGGTCCCAGGACAGCATTTCAATCAGGGTGAGGTCTGGACTTAAGTAAGGGTGGACAGGACTAACGTGCTTTTTCACGTGACTGTGCATGTTATGCAGGCAGCTGTAGTTGATGAGTTGTATACTGGATGTCATTCTTCCTCCATTCAAAGTAGACTGTAATGTGTGTTTTCCTAAAGCAGCAGCAGTGACGCGGTGTCTTTACCCTCTCTCCACCAGAAACGAGTCTCTCCACACCTTCGGCTTCTTGTTCACTTGGAACCTGAAGAAGAACATGAAAGCAGTGTGAGCTTAGTCATAATTCCCGCAGTTCACCTGCTATTTTTAACCCACAACCCACACTGCCATCACCTACACCCTCCACCCTTCCTCACCTTACTTACTTTCTACCTTCTTTTTTAAAGATCTGGGAATTCTGCTGCTTTCAGTGCACCAGCCTCAGAACGAGGTGCTAGATGATGCACTGCTGACTCAATTTGCACTCCTAAACTTCAGGTTGGAGCTCCTCTCACTGCCACGTGCACGCAGCAGCGAGTTCATTTCAGTTCAAATCAGAAATTACACACATTTATATAATATTCATAACACACCCTCATTAACGGAGTGACTCCATCTGGTTTCTATTCTGGGATGTTTGTAACGTTAACCTTTAGGAATGATATTTTGATTTTCCTGCTGCACTTAAAAGAACAACAGTCGCCACAGTGGAAACGACTGCAGGACTTTTTCCAGTCTATTCTGTTGATTGATTCAAATGGTAAACAGTACAGAAAGACACAAACAATGAGGATGCAACAAGGATTTACACACAAAGACGGGAAAATGTGGCTTTTTTTCACCCACGCACTGTTTCCAAGGTTTGAAGCATGCTGAAGGAGGACTAATTTAAGTTCCCATCCTGACAGCCGCCGGTGCAGCAAACAACTAAATGTTTGGCTAATTGGCTTTTTGTATTGCATTGACCTCATAACACCCACCCGGTCACCAGCAAGTCATTTAGGATTGGGGTTGGATTGGACTTCAGCCACAAGCTACGCGAGCACAGTTTCAGAAACAGGAATTTCAGTCATGTTGCAGCTCATCAACTCAGCTTTTTGCAAAAATAAAGTGACATGTTTTCTTGTTAGCTGGAGGTGGCAGAACTGAAGATGCTGAGAGTTTCCCTGGGAGTGGCCAGAATGGACAGGATTAGAAATGAGTCCATCAGAGGGACAGCTCAGGCTGAGAAGTTTGGAGATGAAGTCAAAGAGGCAAGGCTGAGATGGTTTGGACATGTTCAGAGGAGGGATAGTGGATATACTGGACAAAGGATGTTGAAGATGGAGCTGCCAGACAGGAGGAGAAGAGGAAGACCACAGAGAAGATTCATGGATGTAGTGAAGGAGGACGTGCAGAGGGTTGGTGTGAGGGAAGAGGATTCAGGGATAGGGTCAGATGGAAGCAGATGATCCGCTGTGTCCACCCCTAATGGAAGCAGCCGAAAGAAGACAAAGAAGAAGAAGAAGAAGAAGAAGAAGGGGTTAGCTGTACTGCACAAACTAATGAGAATTAAAATACTTATGTTTTTATAGTCCAGTTCTTGTACAACTTGGGATGTCTCAGCTTATTCTCCCTGTTTCTCTTCCTTAAGAATGTCTTCTTGACAGCCAACCTCCCACTGAGACCATTGCTGATGAGGCTTCAGTGAACAGCAGATGGATCAACTGAAGGTCCAGATGCATCTCCCAGGTCTTTGCTGGATTTTTTCCCTGTTACTTAAAAACACGACTTTCAGATACTGTTCATCTCCTGTAGATAGATTTTTTAGGCCTGACACGACTTCTTCTGTCCTCCACTTGTACAATGTCCGCCGAGTTTTAAAAGGACACACTGCATTGTGCTGAGATATGCCAAGTTTTCAGCTAATAGCTCTTTGGGAATCACCTTGTTGGTGAAAGAATAATATTTTATGCCTGTCAAACTGTGTTATCTTTGGCATTTTTCATAGATTTAACTATAGAAATGGGAACAAATGTGTTTTGTGACAGGTTCCTCATTATAAAGCGCCTAAAGATACAATTAACATTTTTTTCCCCCAAGTTGTCTGTTATGTGTAGACACGGCTGGTTCATCCTTCGTGTTGGGTGAATTTTTTATGCTTGAATGATTCATATGCCAGTGTTAAACATGTGGCTTAACAAACAAAAACACATTCCTGTGAAAATGGTCAGGTACAAGGACTGACAATAAGTGGAAACGCAGCCAAGGTCCAAAGAAACACTTAGAAAGACCTTTAGAAAGCCCAAAGACCTTTAGAAAGCCTGGAGAACTATCGCTCAAAACCACTTTAAAAAATACCAAGAAAGTCAGGCTCCTTAGAAGCAAAATAGAAAGAAATTAGGGGTGACTCTAGGCTTTTACGCTGTACTGTAAATTCTAACTAGCTCCCTGCAGTTGCCATGCGACCACTAAAGGTGTAACCCCCTTCCATCCATCCATTTTCTTCTGCTTATCCAAATCAGGCTTGTGGGGGGCGCTGGAGCCTATCCCAGCTGTCATGGGGCAAAAGGCGGGGTACGCACTGGACGGGTCACCAGTCCGTCACAGAATCAACACATGGAGATGGATGACCATTCACACCTACGGTTAACTTGGACTCGCCAATTAACCTAACCTCTTTGCATGTCTTGGGACTGTGGGAGGAAGGCGGAGCATCCAGAGAGAACCCACGCAAACACGGGGAGAACACGCAGGCCCCACACGGAGGGGCCCAGACTGGCCAGCTGCTGGATTTGAACCTGGACTGTCTTGCTGTGGGGGTGACAGCACCAACCAACGCACCACCGTGCCACCCAAAAAAGCCCCAATTTTTCATGAATGCTCACCTGGCCGGACCCCACTTGACATGATGTAAGGCTTAGATACCACGGTCAGTTTGCTTTTCTTAGTTTTTTATGACTAAAATTTTTACGAATTTCAACAGTGGCAACAGCATACAGCAATGTTTGCAAACATGATATGGGGTCACCATGAACGTATAGGCTCCCACAGTTTGGTTTTATGTCGCATGCAGATTGGATGAATAGTTACTGATGTGGCTAAAAATGTAAAAACAACAACAAAAAAAATGTGAGAAAACCCCACCTAATGACCAATCTGGTTTTTTTTCTTTTTTTTAAACGGCTGAAAATCTGATCAGTTCCACATCTCATTGCGGTCTATCACTGCGTCAAAATTCAAAATCCTGGATCAAATGCTTTTTGCATTATCGCAATGACACACAGGATTTGTGGTGGTGCGGATAATTCCATCCAATCCCTGCTTTTCAGGGAAATAGTTGCAATTATTTTTGTCAGTAACGAAATCAGTAAAAATGAGTTTGGAAAGATATGACACGCATTTGTTTATTTTCTTACATTCTAAACATAATTTGACTGAAAAGCAAACTCAGAAATAAAAAAACCAAGGAGAACTGAACTAAGCCAAGACCAGTGAGTGAGTTTGAGCTTTCAGAGGTGAAGACCCTCGGTTGTGAAGGAAGGGGGTTCGCTGGTCTTATAACTCCACACAAAAAGAGAACACCACTGTGAAATGTTTGATGTTGATTACGTTTTTTCCCAGCTTACTTCAAAATGAAGGTTTCAAAACTTGCTGTGTATGACTTGCAGCATGAATGATGCATTGTACTCTCCAAAAATCCCTACATTGTACCTGTGCTTGTGTTTACAGCAAACAACAGCACCATCTCTGAACAGCGATTTGCTGCAAGGATTAGTTATTTGTTTGGGCTGCAAAAGGTTACAAGTCACCATTTTCTCCCGCGCCGCTGTAAATCCGGCTCCTTCTGAGATGCGCAGAGAATCTATAATTACGTGCCCGGTGTAAGCTGTTAGCTGCCGCAGGACGACATGACTCTGGTTTGATTCTCTTAACTCCAAAGAGCAGACTGTTCTGAGGGAATCTGCGCAGAATCCATTATTTTGAATAAACTTTGGCTCTCTGTAATCAGTGTTTCGGCTACCGTTTGTGTTCCCCGTGGGGCTGATTCCTCTGTACCTCACAGAGAATACAAAGAGAACAGATGCTGTAAAAGTAACTTGCTGCACTCGACTGAAAGCAGGGAGTCTATTCATATGTGTTCAAAGACACAGAAGCTTCAGTACTCTGCAGAACCGAGGTACCGCAACTAAAAAACCTCACGTTTGAGCTTTAAAGGAACGATATCTGGCTGTGTTTTAAATTCGACAAAATGAAAACCTGAAGATACGCCTGCTTCACGCTTAATTAGGAAAAAAACAGAAGCGGGAACAGCACAGGATATCTGCTTGTATGTATCCAATAAAACTGAGGGGTTTTTTTGCTGCCTGTACATTCCATTAAACACATTTGCTGGCTTCTTTTAGATTAAAGCTGCTTTCACACCTAAAACTCATTTTGTCTGGATATTCTGTCCGCGTACTTTCACACGTTTCAATTTGCTGAGAAATACAATCGCAGCTGTAAAATCTCTCCATGCACCAAAGTTTGTACCAAATAGTTGAACTTCAGTCCATCCCAGAAGAAAAGGTTTGTTGCTGGTGTGCAAAAGAGAGGTGAAGGAGAGAGTGCAGGCAGGGTGGAGTGGGTGGAGATGAGTGTCAGGGGTGCTTTGTGACAGAAGGATAGCAGCAAGAGTGAAAGGGAAGGTTTACAAGATAGTAGTGAGACCTGCTATGATGTATGGTGTGGAGACGGCGGCACTGACAAAAAGACAGGAGGTGGAGCTGAACATGCTGAGATGTTCACTGGGAGTGGCCAGGATGGACAGGATTAGAAAGAGTCCATCAGAGGGACAGCTCAGGTTGAGAAGTTTGGAGATGAAGTCAAAGAGGCACAGCTGAGATGGTTTAGACATGTTCAGAGGAGGGATAGTGGACATATTGGACAAAGGATGTTGAAGACGGAGCTGCCAGGCAGGAGGAGGAGAGGAAGACCGCAGAGAAGGTTGATGCATGTAGTGAAGGACATGCAGAGGGTTGGTGTGAGGGATAAAGTGAGATGGAGGCAGATGATCTGCTGAGGTGACACCTAACGGGAGCAGCTGACAGAAGAAGAAACTTAACAAGTTTTCATGTTTCTGAATTAATTTAACTTAAGTCACATCATTACGTTATGTCATGTCATCCACATGACATAACGTTATGATGAACATCACATAATCTCAAAGATTGACGATGCTCAAGGTGATCACCAACAGCTTGCCAGTCAAGGTGATTTTTAGCTAAGTTCCTAGTAATGTATTAACTTAATACCATTTGATTAATTTCAAAGCTGACGTGTCAGAACACACACATTTGGATGAACACAAGTTCACGCTCCCTCCTCTTCCCTCTGAAATGAATGGGCATGTGGCCACGCCGATCCATCATCATCCTCAAATGAAAGAATACAGAAGGAGGGTATTTTGGTTGGTTGGTTGGTTTTAAATTACAGCTAAAGTAACTCTGTGTTAGCAGAAACGCTCTTTTATCTCCTCTCAACTTTTTTTTTCCCCACAGGGCATGTGCGTTTGTCAGCCAAAGACAACTCACAGGTTACTGTAGTATGTGAAGTGCAGCTTGCTTGTCACTGGTTGGCTGTACTGCATGAACGGAGGGATCGGGGCAGCATCTGCAGTGATGCGGACCTTGTCTGTCATGGAGAAGAGGGAGCTGAGCTCTAAGGCAACGCTTTCGATTTACCGGTCGATCTACCTTCCCACCCTCACCTATGGTCATAACTTTTGGTAATGACTGAAAGAATGAGATCGTGAATACAAGCAGCCAAAATGGGCTTTCTCCGCAGGGTTGGTGGACTCACCCTCAGAGATAGGGTGAGAAACTCCAGGAGAACTCCAGGACAGGCTCAGAGTAGAGCTGCTGCCGCTCCTCCACATCCAAAGGAGCCAGTTGAGGTGGTTTGGGCATCTGATTAGGATGCCTCCTGGAAACCTCCGACTTGAGGTGTTTTGGGCACGTCCCTCTTGGAAGAGACCTCAAGGCAGACCCAGGACATGCTGGATAGACCATGTCTTCCAGCTGGCCTGGAAACGCAGTGGTGTCCCCCCTGAGGAGCTGGACGAGGTGGCTGGGGAGAGGTTGCCGCAACCCGGACCCCCGGAAAAACGGTAGATGACGGACGAACGGACGGACTCTTAGAAGGGATTCTTCAGGAAATGGACAATTGCCAGTAAAATATGACAAATGTGACTTTGAGCATAATTTAGGCGATCAGGTGATCACTATGTGCAAGTTTCACTAAAATCTGACCATTACTGCAGGAGCAGCAATTCTTGTGAATTACAGATTTACAAACTGCTCGCAGTCACATTAGCTTACCGGTTGTTCGGCTAGACGTGTTAAAATTAGGCTGAATAAGTTAGTAGAACTATATAGCTCTGAAGTTAAAAATGAGCCAAACAAACGTTTTTAGCTTCACACCATTTTAGCTGCTCAGCTGATACACTTGTGGTACTTTTGGCTTCTCCCTTTTTCCTAAAGGGTGTGTGAATCTGCGCATGTTATTCAGCACAGATTTCTACCCCGGATGCCCTTCCTTTTCCAACCTTCCCGTTCATCTGGGCTTGGAACCAGCACCACCCATGGCTGGGCTTCTCCTTCCGGTTGCAAACCAGAGACCAGCGCTCTCTTTCACGTGGGGTGAACAGGTAAACCAACCACACTATGGAGGACACTAATGATATCCGTCCAGTTATGGTCACTAATTAAGCAAGACTAAATCATTCATCATTGGAAATGAACATGCTAGCATAGTTCACTTTCTCTCTCGTGATCTTGGAAGTGAGAAGTAAACTACTTGGTGTGTGTATGTGTGTTTCCATCTATCACCTGCAGCTTTTGGTGTTTGGGCCACACAGTATAAATTATGGACGGTGTACAGAGCGACCTTCATTATGGGACATTACCCCCTCCTTTGTCTCCGTAGTGGTAAAATCATCATCAACATTATCATCATCATCATCATCATCATCAGGTTCCATCCTGCAGCTGAGGGTTGGATGCAAGTTGTCCCGATGGTGTGTTGATCTAACTGCTTGAGGGTACTTCATGCCTGTCCATTGGGTGATGTTTATGAACCCTGATGTTCTTGATCTTTCTCTTCCTCTTTTAGCGTTCAATTTCCCCTCCAGTAACGCTCTATGCAGCGAACTCTGACAGATGATGCAGCCAAAGTATTTGAGTTTCTTTGTCTGTATGATTATGAACAGACTTTCTTTCTTTAGGTTAATCCTCCCCAGTACTTTTTCATCAGTGATCTTCTTGGTCCATGATATCTTCAGCATCCTTCTGTAAGTCCGTAATTCAAATGCCAACAAATGTTTGTACATTTTACCTGTTACTGTCCATGTCTCAGCACCATACATCAGAGCTGACCATACTTAACACTGAAGAACACGCTTCATGTTGCTAACGGTATTCTTCTTGATGTGAGAACTTTGTTCATCTTTGAGAAGCTTGTTCTAGCTGTTTCTATTCTTTGTTTTATTTCCTTTTCGCATCTTCCATCTTCTGTAATCATTTGTCCAAGGTAAACAAAGTCGGGCACCTGTTCTCTACCTGTGCCATCAGAGGAATGGTTTTCTTGCTAATCACCATTGTCTTTGTTTTCTTGGCGTTCATCTTTATTTTGAACGTTTTATCATTTTCATTAACCCTGTCCACAATTTCTTGTCATCCTTCCTCACTGTCACCTAGTAGTACAGTGTCATCCACATATCTGAAGTTATTGATGTTAACTCCACCAACTGCCACTCCTTTGTATTCTTCAATATGTCTGAAGATCATCTCTGTGTATAAGCTGCAGGGAGACGGGACACAACCTTGACGAACCCCACGTTGAATTCAATTTCATCGGATAGAGTACGCTCTAACTGGATGAAGGTTCTTTGAGTGCAGTATAAATTAGCAATCAGTCTAATATCTCTGTCATTAAAGCCAATATCTTTTAGACAATTGATCATCATTTCACGATTAACTCGGTCGAATGCCTTCTCATAGCCAATAAAGCAGACAGACATCGTGGTTCACTTTATAGTAGCATTCACAAATCATTCTCATGTTGAAAATTACTTCTCTTGTGCCTTTTCCGGATATAAACCCACTGTGAAAAAGACTTATTTCTTCTTCAGTCTTTTCACGGCAGGATAATCCTCAAGATCAACTTCAGTAAATGACTCATTAGGCTCAATGTTCCGTATTCTGTGCACATGGTTGCTTTGGTAAATGCACAAATATAGATTCATTCATATGAGTAGTAGTATCAAGTCACTGGCAATCTCACATGGAGAGGACAGAACAAAGTGACTCATTTAAAAGGGGGAAACCTCCAGCAGAACTAGGCTCAGGGTTGACGGGTTATTAGGTGACTTACAGATGACTGGACCAACTAAAAACCCCAAATTATCCATTTTCTGAGGACCATCATTGGTGGATTAATCCACGGTTGGTGTGGCGAGTGCTTGCAGGATGGTGTGTGGAGACCAAACGACCACTGCACTGAGCTGTGACCTGGTGTGAGAAATCTTTCTGTCTGAGCTCTGGGTTTGACAGCCCCCTGAAACGCTTTCCTGTTTGTTCTGACCTCCTGACCTTTCTGTTTGCCTTTGCTCGTGCTTTGATCATTATAAATATTAATAGAACCCCCCCCCCCTCCCCTCCAGGCGGACCAGATGGCTCTTTGTGCTGGTGAATGGCGGCACACCTCGGAGTTTAAATGAGGTCGTTACAGTTGAGAGACGCCCCGCTGCTCTCTGACTCTGTGCAGGAAGACGATTTACATACTAGCGATGCGCCTCTATTCTCCAACCTCTTTCTTCAACAAGCAGCTGATTACTTCGCTGTGTGAACTCCGAGCAACGAGCTTAAATGGGTGTTTAATGGTTTATGTGTTGAGTTTGATTACTGGTATGAAAAAATGCTTTTTTAATTTAGAAGCTACAGGAGCACTCAGATAGTTAAAGAGTGTTTTATTCTTAAGTGAAAAAAATGGTGATGCAACAGCTCCTTTGGCCAGCTACAAACCAAAGATGTCAAACGTTTTAACAATTTGACATCGGGGTGATGCTCAGACCATGACCTATGGTCAGGAACTCTGGGTAATGACAGAAAGAATGAGATCATGACTACAAGCGGCTGAAATGAGCTTTCTCCACAGGGTTGCTGGACTCACCCTTTGAGAGCGGGTGAGGAACTCAGTCATCCAGGAGAGGCTCAGAGTCGAGCCGCTGCTCCGACACATCGAAGGGAACCAGTTGAGGCACTTTGGGCATCTGATCAGGATGCCTCCCACTTCAGGTGTTTCTGGTACGTCCCTCTGGGAGGAGACCCCGGGACAGACTCAGGACACACTGGAGAGAATATGTCTCCCAGCTGGCCTGGGAACACTTTGGTTTCCCTCCTGAAGAGCTGGAGGAGGTGGCTGGGGACAAGGAAATCTGGGCTTCTCTGCTTGAACTGCCGCCTCTACGACCCAGACCTCCGGAAAACATTCCCGCTGCAGGAAGTAGTGGCCCGAATCCGATTTTTTTGCCCGCATCTGATTTTTTGTGACCGTATGAACGGAACACATCTGATTTTTTCAAGTCGGATTCAGGCCACTTTCCACGTGTGGTCCTAAATCGATACGTATCCGATGTTTTTGAAAGCGGCCTCAGTCTGAACGCTCCTGTCACATTTCATCCGACTTTTCCGTCACTGAAGCGAGACAGATGTCATAATTCTGCGCTGGAGGCGTGCGACGCGGCGAGATCAAATGCCTTTGTGATTCTAAATGAGCCACACAGAGCACTGACCAGATCCATGCTGCAGCGGTGCTTTAAAACGCAAAAAAACAAGCTTAGCATTGTACTCCTGGTGTTGCAAGTAAAAACATTTCCTGTTTTTACGACTACACCACAGCAACAAACACAGACCTGCAACTCGGGAGTCGCATCACTCCCAGCTCCCGAGTCTGACTCCCGAGGCAAATGGAACGTGGCACAAGGCTTGCATGCAGCTGCTCGGTGACGGAAAACCATGACACGAAGCTCCCATCATGCAGTTTTAGTGCTGGTGTTAACACCAGAGGAGGTTTGGAACGCTGCACTTATTAAGTCAGCAGTCGGTGTCCCCGCCCCGTGACTTTACATGGTCTGCCACTTGGTGGCCGAGGTGCTGTGGTTGCTAAACGCTCCACTTACAGCTGATGGTGGAAGAAATTTCAGCATCATCCTGTTACAGCACCACACTGGAATTCAGCGTTGGCAACTATAATTTTTAAACACCTGTGGCAATTCGACTGAATGAAGCAGCGATGCGTCGCGAACGAGCCGGTACAAAGAGCCGGCTCTTTGAAGTGAATGATGATGTTGTTGTTTGGAAAGCAATATGAGGCAGAATGATAGAACAATCTCAGCTACGAGTATCAAATATATTCACTAACTAAATACCACATGTATGCTGAGAAACCAATCACGTGAGGATAGACATGGATCATACCACCAAGCACATTTACTTGAGTCCTGTATTTAATGAGTCTTTTTTCAAGTTTGGAGTCAACTGTTGATTTTTAAACTGTTACTAATAAAAGAAAGGCCTACTCTTTTGTTAGGGGTGTGTATTTAAATAAAAAAATGTCAAAATCAGTCCTTTTTAAAATGTCTAATGTTTTTACAGGTGTTTTTATCTGCCTCGTGTGGCAGAGTAGTTCAACAAGAAGGTCGGAGCATTCATTGGCTGGTTTTACAGTTAAGTTGGTAAACACAATAAATATTAATAATTAATATTAATATTAGAGGCTGTAATTTTTACTTTTAAATCCTTCAGTACAAATGATTTATCAAGTCATTTAAGTGATATAAGAATAGGAAAACCCCACAATGGAGGAATTGCATTGTTGCAACAGCAAAGTATAAGTGGAATAAAAAAATATGAAGCTACAAAACTAATCACTATGTTATCGTATACGTGTACAGCTACATATTATGAGTCAAAAGAGGCAAAATGTGACTGAATTATAAAAGAAATAAGTATAACATGAAGAGCCGTTTGGGAGCCGAAAGAGTCGGCTCTCGAAAAAGACTTGAAATCCCCGTCAGAAGAAAGAAACACCTGAATTCATGAACAAGGCATGTGTCCCAATACTTTTGCCCATACATGACTGAACCAACCAAATTTTTCCTGTTGAAAATTCACTGTATTCGCCAACCTGTGTGTGTGTGTGTGTGTGTGTGTGTGTGTGTGTGTCTCTATCTATTGGAGTTAACACCGGCTTCCATGACTTCCTGGATCGAGAAACAGCTGATCTACGTGAGGGACGTCATCCAGCCATCGCTCAGCAAATGGGAAGCCGAGGAACATCACCAACAGCAAAGGACAGTAAGCAGAGAAAAACTATCCTACCTATGGCAGCGCCGTCGGTCAAAAGCTATAGACGTAGTTCTCAATAACAGCACTTTTCCTCCTCCTCCACCTATTGTCAGTGACATCAGTGCTGTACATAGGTATTACATGGCCCAATGTCAATCACCTCCGTGTCCACCACTGATCACGCCCCCTTGGTCCTTTAGCATACAGACAGTTGTTCCAACATATTACCCATCCACTGCTAATTTCACTCTTGATGAAACTGATAAGGTCATTTCCCACCTGCCTAACAACAAAGCCAGTGGATATGATGGAGAGACATATGAGACACTTAAAGCCACTAAACCCTGGTCCACCCAAATGCTCACCAACATATTTAATATTTGTC
>VUQH01087365.1:0-16967 GCA_015106775.1 Etroplus canarensis
TATAAACATATTAACCCAATATACAGTGTGATAGAATTAGGACAGCTGCAATAATATATACAGAATGAGTGAATCAGTGTGAGTATATAGATATGTTAATGTTGTATATACGTGTGTGTGTACAGTATTGGATGAAACTGCCCATTCATCAGACCCAATTTGAAAGACAATGGGCACATACAACTGTAGATCAGCTGCATAACAATGGAAAGAAATCCCAAAAGAATGAAAAATGTGATCCAAAGTACAATAAGTACAGTGAAAACAACAGCGGACACAGCACAGACCTCTGTGGAACCCTTTGACTAACGGCATAGGATTCAAAGATCATGTTTTTATATAGGGGTACCTGTGTGTTTTATTGCTTTTACTTGTGAAACTTATTTTAGTATTGTTTGTAAAGGTATTAAGCAGGCTGCAGTTTGCCTCGGTGGGGATGAAAATGTCCAAGAACTATTCCTGCACATGCACACATACTGATCATCTACATCTGAATTTCCTATAAAGGTGAGTACAGCCTCTTTTTCAACTTCTTGAATTGCAGTTATGCAACAGAGCTACTATCTGTGGCGTCCCACAATTAGAAACCCTTGCTATGAAGGGTGTATCCGAAGAAATGTTTGGCTTTGCAGCTGGTGGAGCAACCACACTCATACCTGAAAGGATGAATGCTAATCTGTCCATCATTCACTTCATCAATCACACGTTGGAACCTGCTTCAAGTTAAAGGGCTGATTCAACTCCAGGTTAACCTCCTTCCTGTCTGGAGATTTGCAGATGGATGCATTCCACATGACCCTCTGTAGTAAAACTGGATAAAGTCAAAAGAAATTGTTTTCTTATGGATCTATTGGCAGCTTATTTTTTTTTATATACTGACAGCATTTTGTGCTATTGTATTTTTAAATAGTTTCACATTGATGTTAAGTTGCACACATTGTTGAATGGCGCTAAGTGAAAGGGGAATTTAATTTTTATTTATTAATTATTATTATTTGATAGGGACAATGCAGTTCACTATAGTTCCAATACAGAACATGAAACGAATGTGCTGCACAGAGAGTTAATACTGTGCACTATGTTACATAAACACTATATGCAAGATATGACCATAAGAGAATAGTCCAGGTGTCACAGCGAGGAGTTGTAGAGTTTGATGGCCACAGGTAGGAATGATTTCCTATGGTGTTCTGTGGTGCACTGTGGTCTGCTGCTGAATGTGCTCCTGTGTCTGTCCAGCATGTCATGGGGAGGATGTGAAGGGATTGTCTAGTATTGTCCTCAACTTAGATAGTGTCATGGTCTTGAGTTTGGAAGTTTGCGTTTGTATGATTTTGAGTTCGTTTATGCTTTTGAGTTTTGTGCTTCTTCCACAGTTTTGAGATTCTTAGTTTTCATATTCTGTTATTTGCATCCTTTCTTGTTGTTTATATTACTGGAGCAAGCTTTGTTTAGTTTAATTACTCTCCAGATCTTTTCCTGCTGTGTTCCTGTTTTTGTCAAGTTTACTCTTGTGTCATGTTTCAAGTTATGTTTTCTGTTTCCGGTTTTATTGCTTTATGCGCAGTTTTACTTCCTGCTTTTGATTGCTGTCACCTGTGCACCTGTGCACCTGTTTCCTGTTACCTCATCCTTGTCTATTTATACTCTGCCTCTCCTAAGTTCAGTGTGGAGTTGTTGGTGTTAGTGCTGTGTTGGATCCCTGCCTATGTGTGTATTCTTGCTTCCCTGATTTTCATGCCTGGAATTTATATTCATGGACTTTGCAACTCTGGAGCTCTTTTGGCTTAATGAAGCCCTCTTTAGTTAATCTTGTCTTGCCTCCTGGAGTTCTGCACTTGTGTCCACTCTCTTGACACACCAGAAATCATGACAGATAGCCCCCTCCTTTCTGACATAACTTAAAATACAAAAGATTATTAAAGTATAAAATAATTAAATAAGAATAATTAAATAAGCTTTGATTAGCTTTTAGCCAAACTTTGGCCTTTACTGTGAAAGACTTAATGTCTGATTAATTTAATTTCAGTTGGCAGTGTGTACCATAGCTGACAGGCCTTTATGGAGAATGCTGACTGTCCAAATTTAGATCTACGTTGTGATATTTTACAGTCACCACTCACCACACTCCTGGTGACTGTACTGCTGCCTTGTCTTTGGATGTATCTCAAAGACACACTAGTGCCTGACTGTTTAGACTTTTGAAAGCTAAGTCTTAGCTGGTACATATATGACTGCATCATCTGGATAAATTTGGCAGCTGTCCTCTGGGCAACTGGCAGGCAGGTCATCAATAAAGAGACTTAAAAAAAGCAATGAGGCAAGGACTAATCCTTGGGCAATACCCATTCTGTTTTCCAGAAGAGATGATTTTTCTTGATCTATCCTCTCACTCTTTCTCATCTGAAGATTTGACTCAAATCAATTGCTTGTTTAGAAAAATTAAACATAGACAGTTTAGACAAGAGTATGTCATGGCTGACAGTGTCACATGTCTTTTTCAGATCAAGGATCACTGCATTTCTTCTCCACCCACCCATTTTCACTCCCCATGCATTTATTTGCTACTGCTGCATGTCATTAAATGTTGTCTTCTCTCCCCCATAGTTTGTATCTCTCTTTGCTCTCTTTTCTCTCTTCTCCCTCCCCTCACCCCCAACTGGTTGAGGCAGATGGCTGCACCTCCCTGAACCTGGTTCTGCCAGATTTCTCTACCTGTTAAAAGGGAGTTTTTCCTTCCCACAGTCACCGAGTGCTTGCTCATAGGGGATCATCTGATTGTTGGGGTTTTCTCTCTAGCGCTGTAGGAGCTTTACCTTACAGTGTAAAGCACCTTGAGGCAACTTTTGTTGTGAATTGGTGCTATATAAATAAAATTGAATTGGATTGAATTTAAATAATATTTAACTGTTTGTAACCTTTGGACCCACTGTGATTGCAAGAGGACAACATGCAACTAATAATATTGCAAATATGCATTTAATTAAAAATTGTAATATTCCCATAAATGCTGTTATATGTTTAGGTTCTGAACTTGTATAATTGAAGTTCATAAGAAAAAAATAGGGGGAAAAGGAAATAATAAAAAACATTCTCCCTTGCTGTTTTTTTTTCCACATATCGCACCCTGGTGTTAAGTATAAAGATCTGGAAAAAGTGAAATGGCACAATATAGACAATCTTAGACCACCATATCACTTTGTTTCTCCTCTGACTGTAATATATTCACAACATGCTATCAAGCTGTGATCACTGTGTACTGTAGAAGATGAACTGAAGCAAATTTTTATTACCCCACAGGATACCATGTTTTACAGCTACGTTACCTACTAGACCAAGCAGTAAAAACACACCTGGTTGTAAATGCCAGTAACTCTCACCATGGAGCAAATGATAAACCTGCATTGTTACTAAGCAAGCAAACCTGTAACCTGAGACTTTGATATTGTAGAGTATCATAAGCAGTAGATATTACAATATCCCAAATAGATGTGATTATATACAATATTCTTTTCAGAGTCAGGCAAATGAAAGAAAATTATGAAAAAGCTGAAACCTCTCCATTTTGTTACCAGTTGGTTGGTAACTTTTAGAAAGCTGAGAGCTGGCTATACTGTCAGATAAATGTGAGGTCTAGTTTTTTCAGCCATGTGATTTACTGCATCTCTTGTAGGTATCATTCTTTTCTATCTCCTCTCTCATCCCCCCTCTCTCTCCCTTTGTGTTAACTTCTTTCCACTTCTGACACTTCTCCCATTGCCCCTGGGCTTTACCCAGAATCCATTTAAGATTTATTCTCTGATAAAAACCAATTACTAAATTCAGAGCACAGAGATGAATGATGTGACTGAAGATGAGGGCTTGCACATACTGGGTATAGTGTAGGCTACCTCTGACTTGAAATTGTAATGGTGCAGCCCTGTATTTTAATTTAAGCCTTGAAGCATTTTATAATCACAGCCATTTTGTTAAGCAGCTTATAGCAAAGTCACTCTGATCATGACGTGCTAGTGGCCCCATGACCTTATTCAAGATAGCAAGTTAGCTTCCTAACATGAATTGCCCTATCAGTCTTTAAATGTAAAATGAAATAGCATATATCAATAAGCTCACATCAGAAACTGATAAGGTGATGATATCTTTTTTACAGAGAGAAAGTAAGGGAATGCCCCTTGGCTTGCTTTAGGTAATGCTCAGATCCTGGTGTTGGAAAGGCAAGCTGTAGAAAAGAAAACTGAATCAGGGAAGAGAGTTTAGCATTATTTTTCTGTGAAATTATTTTGATATGTAAGCATAAATGTCTTAAAAAACTAAGAAGGAGAAAGAGGAGTCTGAGGTCTGTTCAGATAACATTTTCAGCTATTTCTACTGTGGACAAAACTTAAAAAGCCAAGCAACACCCAGTTGGTTTTTAAGTCATCTTAATCTTTCAAAAGGTCAACCAAAAAAAAAAAAAGTCAAGCCTGATGAAAAATTCTGTTTATGAAAAAGGGATGGCTTCCTCTTTGCTGTGGTCTAATTGACACGAATTAATTAATAAATTATGCACATGAAAGGAAGGAACAGTTTGATCCCGGGTGATGCAGCTTGGAATTGGACCTGCATGATAAACAGAAATTGATGTGCAGCGGGACCATTGCTAACACATAAGCATCTGGCTTATTCACAAAGTTAGAAGAGAAGACTGGAGGAGAATTAGCATAAAGGAAATGATATAATATGAAAGAATGTGGCTGTGAATAAATGAGACCTGCATGTGGGAAAAATAACTGAATAAACCCAAAATTGAGTCACCTGCACATCTAAGAAGGTTTACATCAAGAGTCTTCAAAAGCTTCAACCCCCTGCAGAAAAGATGAATTTTTTTGTCAGATAAACTCTAATTCACATGTATTTTTAATCATTTCCGTATACAAGGATAAAATCAAAGCAGGGTATGTATTTAGTATTGTATTTTCAAATGTTGCAGAGTTTGGTGACTGGTTACCAGAATACTCATTTTATGTTAGCTGGAGATACATCAGTTGGTAATATATATTGATGCACTGATGTGGTCTGTATCCTCCAGGATATTGAAACACTGACTCCACCATGGTGCTATCTGTCTGTCTTCATAGGTACGCTTCTCTTTTAGATTTCTCACAGGGCCGTGCAAGCACATGGAAGCTTCCGGCTCAAGTCGAAATATGACCCATTTTGTATTGATTTTTCTACTCCCTTGACCAGCAAAACCAAATTAAGTGAATCAAGTACTTTTTTTCCACCAAAACAAAACGAACATGTTACTTTGTCACAAGGCTGAAGTGTAACTTTATCTGTGCTTTGAAATCCTTTCTCTAAAGGGGATTTTTTTCCTATCACTGCTGAAAGAAAGTTAATTTGCCAGTTATTTACAACTGAGGATAACACAGTGGTGCGGTAGTTAGCACTATTGCTGTGCAGCAAGAACATCCTGGGTTCAAGTCCATTGGATGACTGGGGTCTTTCTGTGTAGAGTTTCCATGCATGTTAGGTTAATTAGGGATTCCAAATTGGCTATTACCAAGAAAATATCCTCCACACCATTGTGCCACCACTGCCAGGCTGAGCTGTTGATAAAAGGCAGGATGAATCCATGCTTTCATGTAGTTTACACCAAATTCTCATTAAACAAGGCAATGTTTTTCCAATCTCCTATTATCCAATTTTGGTGAGTCCATGCGAACTGTAGCCCCAGTTTACTGTACTTAGCTGACAAGAGAGGCACCCAGTGTGGTCTTCTGCTGTTGTTGCCCATCTGCTTCAAGGTTTGACATCTTGTGCATTCAGAGACGCTCTTCTGTATACTTTGGTTGTGACGAATGGTTACTATACTCTGAGTTATTGTTGCCTTCCTATCAGCTCGTAGTCTGGCCTCTAACATTTTTACCTAGAGTACTGCCACTCAAGGGATATTTTCTCTTTTTGGATCATTTTTTGCAAACCATGGAGATGGCTGTGCAGAAAAATCCCAGATCAGCAGTGTCTGAAATACTCAGAACAGCCTGTCTGGCACCGACAACTAAGTCACTTAAATCACCTTTCTGCCCCATTCTGATGTTTAGTTTGAAATGCAACATTTTTTTTTTTAAAACCATGTCTATATGTCTAAAGGTATTGAGTTGTTGCCACGTAATTGACTTAGATATTTGTGTTAACAAGTATTTGAACAGGTGTTCCTAACAAAGTGGCTGGTGAGTGTATACATAATTGGCTCTTTGGGAGCAGGGCATTGACAGTCGCCATCTTTGGCATTACATAATTCTCTCACAGATTTCAGCACAGAATTCTTTACGTGCTGCTTTCTTCCCTGCTATTTTTCCAATACAGCACTCTAGTCAGGCTTCAACTGGGGCTTTAGATATTTGGTGTTCAGTAAGTCTGAATAGTGCTCTGTTTCTTAACACCTTTCTGAGAGCATGATTGTTACACATAAAGATGCTGCTTTTTGTCTGTCTGTTTGTACCTGTGTCAAAATTACTATAAATTATATCTCTCAAACTGGCACCACTGTTATTATAAAAATGAGAGAACTGAAGGAAGAGGTGATGGTAAGGGGGTAGGTTTAGTGGCAACTAAGCTGTGACAAATATCAGTTTGTTTAAATGATATATTTACTTTCACTGCTCTTCTTTGCCTATTATCTTGATAGTTTCCCACAAAATAGATTTAAGTAAAGCATCATCTTGGTTGTTTACCAAAAGACTGTCCACTTATTTTTAAAAATCTGAACAGTCAAGCTCAGACAGTTCAACTTGACCAATGAGTTGGCAAATGAAGTGCACAGAGGGCACAGGAGAGCCACAGTAGACCAATTAACCTTTCACTGATCCCACTTATCATAAAGAGCCACTTCAAGCGATAGGAGAGACATCACAAGTGACTGAAAATGAAAGACCGTGTGCATAATCACACACATCATAGAATGGGACACACACACACATGCTCATGAATGCAAAAATGTCCTAACCTTCACAACCTCAGTCACTTTTGTCCTACTTTGCATCTATGGCCTTTTAACAAGCCAAAAATAATTTTCACATGCTTTCCAATATTATTTTGTTTTTTGTTTTCCTTGGTTTGCGTGTTCTTTAATTTAATTTTACTTTTCTCAGATACCAAGGATATGGCTATTAAAAACCACTACATGATAAAAACTACATTTTGAAGCCTTTCAGTATTTTTACTAAAAGAGAGTACGTGTTTTATTTATAGTTCAAGATGAAGGTCAACACTGTTTTGTGTTATATATAACTGAAAAATGCATTAGCTTAAGATTAAAGACAGAAATAGAAGTCAAAGGAACTTAAATTCACAAACTTCTCATGGAGCAATACAATAGGGCTGAAGCATAATACATGAAGTGCAAGCGCAATATATACAGCACTAGTCTGTATTGTTGTAAGAGTAATAAAAGAATGAATGGCTATAAATTGTTTAAAGGTCTCTGAATGTACTGTCGGAGGAATGCTTAATACTGACTGGACCCCACTGATTCATTTGATCCATCATCCAACTGCTTTACATTCAGCCTTCTGAAAAGTGAGGGTTAATCATGTTGGCTCCCCCATTCCCCTCTGCAAGCCACCATCTGTGGCAATGAGTGTAATACAGGTAATTATGTAGGAATGAAAGGCTCAATAGCTTCATGGATGAAGATTGGCACCTTGATTAATGCAAGCATGGATGGGTGGGAGGGTGAGGTGTTTTGGCTATACACTGGAGGGTGAGGCAGAACAGTCACGACAAAGTAGGAGAGGGGAGTAGACCACATATACACACAAATGGGCACATACACAAGTCAGTGGTACAAGAGGTCATTCATGCTCGTCACTCATCACTGAGCATAGGAAATCAATGTGCTGTATGGAAACACGCATGCATGCACGCACACACACACACACACACACACACACACAGACAAAATAAATAAAAAAGGAATTAATCTGAACTTACTGTTATTACTTTTGCAATCAGTAGGGGACAGATGCAGGACATGAACTCAGAGTTCAAATGACAGATAATTCTTTGAAGCTGTGAGGTAATGGAGGTAAGCTTGTAATGGTGAGCAAAGGCAAAGGCTGTCAAAAGCTGGTGGTGGAATGGGCCTAAGGAGAGGGGAAGGCTGGTGAGTGTGGCTGACTGAATAGGTGGCAGGCAAGCTGAAGGTTGGTGGACAGAGCAAGGCTGAGTGGAGTGAAGGCAGGGGGAGAAGTTGAGTGGCCAGGAACCAGTTGTTTTCAGATGGCTTTTTTATGCAGACTAACTTTGGTATTGACCTTAAGATCACTGCAGCATGACATGGACATATAGGTCAATGAGTTCATAAGTGTTTGTCTGTTTACATTCTCTGTTACATACTGTTACTGTTGTTTTGTAGCTCAGAAAACAAATTGCTAAGGCATGCATCTTGGATATACAGTATGGGTTTCACAAGTCAAACATCAGATAAGCTCATGATATGTTTTATATAAGACACATTAGGGATAATTAATTGTATTCATTTCCATTGTTGTCATAATTCTTTTGTCCTTGTGATGACTGTACTTTATCCCAGGTTCTGAGCTAAATTAAATACACTATATGGATAAATGTATTGGGCAACACCTCTTATTCATTGAATTCAGGTGCTTCATTCAGTCCCATTGTCACATGTGTATAAAATTAAACACCTAATCATGCAGTCTGCCTTTACAAACTTAAGTGAAAGAATGGGTTTTTCTAAAGACCTTACCGATTTTAAATGTGGTACCGTAATAGGATGCCACCATTGCAAGAAGTCAGTTTGTGAAATTTCTTCCCTCCTAGATATTCCTCAATGAACTCTAAGTGGTATTATTGCAAAGTGGAAACGTTTAAAAACCACAGCAACTCAGCTGTGGCAGACCACGTAAAGTTACAGAGCAGGTCTGCTGAATGCTGGGGCACAAAGAGCTAGATCAGAGACTGTGAGCCAGGCCCCCCTCATAAAACATCAGTGTCTGACTTCACAGATGGTCTTCTGGATGAATGGGCAAAAATTGCCCCAGAGACGCTCCAAAATCTTATAGAAAGCCCTGCCAGAAAAGTGGAAGCTGTTAAAACTTTAAAGTGGGGACCAACTCCATATTTATGCCTATAGATTTAGAATGGATATCATAAAAGCTACCACAGGTGTCATGTGTAGGTAGCTCAATACTTTTGTCCATATATCGTATGTGTGAACATGAATATTTGAGATTATGCTGTGTTGTTTTATAGGCAAGCAAGCAAACAGAATTAGACATATTGGACCATGCTGGAAAAATGGGACTGATGTGCTGCTGAGTTGATGAGTAGATGGAGGATTGGTGTGTAGGTTGATCAGTCAAAAGAAGTCAAATTGACTCCTTACTGAGTGAAATGACTGGGAAGTATTGAAGTAGCAGCTAGTCAGATCTCCTAAATGCTAAATAAGGCTGTTATGCTTCCTTCCTTATCTCAATTAGCATAGGGTACACTGTAGTATCCTTCAAGAAACAAGGGAAAAAGGTGCCCTGCTGTTGAGAGTGATACACTGTCTGGATTTTCAAATTCTCATTCATATCTTTTTTCATATGTAATGTTTTCCACTGAGGTCAAGCAAATGTATTCTGTTGAAAGGTGTATTTTTTTTGTTTTTTTTTATCAATTTCACCACAGCCCAGGAGGGCGAACACAAGCCCAAAATGAAGAAATATGTTCACACAAACAAAAAGAGAGAAAGACAAGAAAGCACAGGAGACACAGGAAAGTAGAAAACACCAGAAACACACGGTGTGACAGAACTGTGACAGGTGTATTATTTTAAGCAAGGCTAATTTATTGGTTTGACAAAGTGGACAACAGCCTCAGGTCTTAGACCCCAAGGGTCCTATAAAAAGATCCTATTTTATTAGTCAAAACATCATTTGATTAGTACTAAATTTATTACTGTAACCTATTATTCACAATTAAAGTATAAAACAGCTAATTACTGTCAGTATTAGTTAATTTAGTGGCTATGGAAAAATACTACAAAACAGAAATTACATGTCAGTTAATTTTACTGGTTGCACTGGCAAAAGGGTACATCTGCATTGTTTCCAAAGAACACATCAATAAAATTGTTTTTCCTTGGACCACTTATACCTTAATTCAGCCATGATATTTGGCACGCTGGGGCCTTTAACTATACTATCAGCATCTGAAATTCTGTGTTGCACATGTACACAGGAAAGAGTGCTGGGTGCACACCTTGAAAAGGTCTATAATGTAGGGGGTAATCACCTGTAAAAGACCCCTGCTGAATGCAAATGTTAATGGTTGACCCTTACCTTAACAGGAAACCCTTGTTATTCATGCAGAACAAAAACTCCTTATGGTTGCTGAAAGATTAATGGCATTGAATCAACCTTGATTTATCATGCTGTCTTACCAGCTTGCTCCATATGTGTGTGCTTTTGCATTCAAGTGTGTCTTGAATCAAAGGCTGCTCCCGAAATCAGTACACAAATAACTGATCACCTTTTTGTAGTCCACACCTAAGTCGCCACATAAAATCTCACTTCTTCTGTCCAACAGATGCTTGGATATGCTTTGTGCTCAGCTAAAAATACAATACATCCACCAATCAAGTTTCTTAGCTGCTCGTCCAACTGTGGTTGAAGGGTGGGGGAAAACATGCAAACTCCACAGAAAAAGCCCCAGTCAACTACCTTCAAACCCACACTTGGCTTGCAGTGACAGTGATGCACCCCTGTGCCATGCAAAAGCCTATAAATATAAAAGAATATTAAAGAAGCAAAATAGTGATTTGCATATTAAAGACAGTCATTTTTATTATGAAATGGATCAGTCTTTCTCAAAATGGGATATCTGTCAATTCATTTTCAAGTGTAAACATCCAGAAAAAGAGGGGCTATAACCCCTTCCTTGAAGCAGTTTTGTTTTTACAACAGAGGCTCTGCTGCTGCCATCACTGCAGCAGAATCAACTTTTCTGATAACCCCTTAATGGTACATTGACCACCTGATGTGTTTCTTCCAGGTTAGCTTGCTGCTGTAAATGAGTTTCTGTCCCCTCTCACCACAGATATACACAGTCTTTCAGATGGCTTTGTCCCCTGCTGAAGTTCTTATCATTTCTTTTTTCCTTTCTATCTTGACCCCATGTGCTATGTCATTTTCACTTCGAGCTTCCTCTATTTCTTAAGTAAGTGCCTTTCTGTTTGAAGCATTGTTAAGCCCAACAGATTTCCCTTCAGTAATTGTTCTTTGCTGTATTTAAGCAGCCCTACTTGATTTTTTTAAAGATTTTATACACGCGTTGATTGCCAACTATTGCCATGATTTTTTAATTCTGTTTTAGAGATTTTAGTAGGGACTTTTTCTGGGTCATATCTGTTTTACTTGTGGTATCAAGCATGTATGCATGTTTAATAGTGAACTTAGAAACTGTTGTTAGGAGTTTGAGTTGGATAAATTATTCATTGAATTTGATTCAAATATGTATATTTTTGCACAGAATTGCATAGACCTACTTAAAAATAATAAAAACTGAAAATGCTTCATAAAAACAAAAACTGGCAGAGAGGCTTGACAAATCTTGGTTTGCATGTAGGTGATCTATATAACAATAAAAAGTGTGGACTGGACTGGAAATAATTAACCAAACAAATATGGTCTATGTCAGTGTTGCCTCACAGCAAGAAGGTCTTGGGTTTGAATCTGCTGGGTGGCTAGAGACTTTCTGTATTGTATGCATATTCTCCCTCTGTCACAGTTCATAGAATTAATGGCTCAAATGCAAGACTCAAAGCCGACTAAACAACCAAAAGTGAACCGTTGAGTAGGTTGTTAACAGACACCCAAAACCAAAAGACAGAACATCCAAACATTTTCATAAGGCTCCAGGGGAAAGAAGAATAAAAAAATACAAGGAGCACACAGGATAGATACACGTATGGTAATACAAAGTCTAAAGGGAAGGACAGGTCTATTTGCACATATAGGGTTATTGGGGGGGTGGAGACAGCTAAGGAAAAAGGACACAGGTTAAGCCAATGAAGACAGTCATGGGGGAAGAAGTAAAACTCAACATCAGACACAAGAGACACTAACAAGTTAAGAGGAAATAACAAGAGAGCTAAACTAAATGAAGAGACATGAAAATTCAGACCAAACAAACAGGGTATGAGGGACACTGGGAAGGCTAAAACAATAAACCAAAATACAGGAAAAAACAAAGAGCTAAATTCAAATAAAAAACTCCTAAACTAGAACTCAAATACAACATAATGGAATAATAATGGGAACAAACATGGCCCCGTTCCAGAAAGCAGGTTTGTCTGTGTGGGTTCTCGCTGGGGACTCCAGCTTCCTGCCACAGTCCAAAGACAGCCATTTTAGGTTAACTGGTGATTCAAAATTGACCCTAGGTTTGAGCAAGAATGATTGTCTGTCTCTTTGTGTTAGCCCCGTGATGGACTGACAACCTGTTTAAAGTCCATCATCACTTTGAATAAACTTCAGTACCCTGCGACCCTGAATTTGATAAGCAGTAAGGAAATGGATGAATGGATGATGGAATTTGGTTGGAATAGCCATAGGCTAGTTCATACAGATTCATGGGCAATATTTAACAATTAACCCTAGTGCATATAATAACACAGTCAACAGAGCTTAGCTTCCCTTAATACTCAATGCTTTCATGCATTCGGTTGACAAATTTAGGCTCAAAATTATATCTAACTACATCTTGGCATCATATCTTGAGAAATAGCCTGTAACTGGGTCTCTGAACACATTCACTTGGGAGTTCTACTGGGTACTCCTTTATTGTGGTTCTTTCTATGCTCTTCTTTTTTCCTCACTTTCCCCTCACCCCAGCCCATTGAGACACAGTTCTGAATGATTAAGCCTGATTTTGAAAGATTTTTCCTCTAGTAAAAAGGGAGTTTGGGTCTTTATAATTTTGCAAGACCTTAAAATGATTTGCCCTGAGATGACTGGGACAATATAAATAAAACTGAAACAAACTTTGCTGAAGTTAATGGAGTCTGAAAGTGCTGCAATAAATTGTACATAATCTTTTTGTATAAAAACGGTTAGGAGGGCTTTGATTCAGCTTTATGATAATTTTAGAGGATATGGTTTGTTGGTTATTGCATTATACAGGCTTGAATTTTTATCATTCTGCCCACCCTGGTTCTATCAGGGTTTGGGACTTATTGCAGGGCAGCTGGATTAAACTGCTTTAGGTTTAGCTAGGTGTACCAAATAAAATGTGGCTGTTTTTCTCAAGAAAACAAACAATATCTTTTATTGTGCTTTTGATTGACAGTCACTTAAAAACATGTACCAGTGGTTTTGGCTGAAAAGTCTGATTGCTAAAATCTTTATAAATCATTGTCTTCCATGTGCTGTTCAGTGTGTAGTATCACATACTGCAGGCTGAGGGAGCAAAATGCCTTCTAATGAACTTTTTTAAAAACAGGGCTAACTGTTTCTAGCAATGAAACACTGAATAATTTGACTTTAGCAGAAAAAAAGGATTATGGATGTACCAAAACCATCTGACAGCCATTTTATACCTCTGTATTACTATGAGTTAAGACTCTCTGATGTGTGTCCTTTCTTTCTAGTATCAAAATCCATTCTTTTAAGTTGTTTTTTTACCTTTTATTTTGTATATTATGTCAGATCCTAGTTAGGGTAGTACATGTTATCTGTGAAGAATCAGTAAAGGCTTTCTTATTCTGATCTGGTCTAGAATTCAGAATTCACCTGCTCTTGTTTCATCCTCCTGCAGGTGTCCGATGACTCATCCGACTCCCCAGAGCCAGGGCCAGTTACCTGCATGGAACCCTTCCTGGTGCGGAGGCTTTCTTGCAGGACGGTCCAGTTGCCCCCTTTAGCCTTCAGACAGGCAGAGCAGTACTACTGTGATCGTAAACCAGAGCCAGACACAGTCACAGTTCCTCCGCGGCCCACAACACTGCCACTCCGTACACCGCCACTCATCGCTATAACCGCCGCTGATACTAGCAGGTAGGATGATGTTTGGGTGTGTGATTATTTATTTAATTTTTTTTTGTGTGAAATGTCTGGTTAGAGTAATAACTCAGTAAATTGAAATGGTTTGGTCTATTAGTTCAGCAGTTGTCTGAAGCAACTGAGGACAAAATCCACTAAATACCTGCTATTTTGTGTATAGTTTGAAATCAATGTGTTTAAACATTTATTGGTTACACTCTGATCATTAAATACTTATTGTATGTAGTGTAACTGATTGCAGCCATTTGCCAAGCACAACTCTCTTAGATTTTTGTGCTTTAGTTGCAGTTCCTCATTTTTTCTTTGGTTTGCAAAGTGTATGCAGTTTATTTAAATTTTTGGACAATTGTCTGTACACCACCACAGTGGATTTTAAATCAAATAATCAAGATGCGATTGAAGTGATGACTGTAGATTTCTTTAATATGTTAGGAAAAACCTCTTCAAAACATCTAGTCAAGCTAAAAACATTCTCAAGAAGGTAGTGTATCACTGTCAAATCAAGAGAGGCTTTACAACAAGGTGCAAACCACTGGTTACACTCAAGAACCAAAAGGCCAGATTAGTTCTTGCCAGAAAGCATTTAAAATTGCCTGCCCAGTTCTAAAAACATCTTTGTACAGATGAAACCAAGATTAACTTGTACCAGAATGATGGATAAAGAAAAGTGTGGAGAAGGAAAGGAACAGCATATGATCTGAAGCATACCACATCATCTGTCAAACACGATGTAGACAGTGTAGACATGGGCATGTATGGCTGCTAGTGGAATCAGCTCACTAGTACATTATTTACTGATGATGTGACTGTTAATAGATGTTGCAGGTTTAATTCTGAAGGGTACAGTGCTATACTCTCATCTTAGCTTCAGCCAAATGCTGCACACTTAATGGAGCTGTGTTTAACAGTGCAAATGGTTAATGAACCAAATCATACTACAAAAGCAGCCCAATAGTTTCTCAAGATAAAGAAATGGAATATTCTTCATTGGATAAGTCAGTCACCTGATCTCACCCTATTAGAGCAGCTTTTCACTGACCACACAACAGCAGAGCAAAGCAGAGAGACCAAAAAAACAAGTAGCAACTGAAGGCAACTAAAGGCCTGGCAGAGCATCTCAAATGAAACACAGCACTTGGTGGTGTCTATGGGTTCTAGACTTCAGGCAGTCTTTGACTGCAAAGGACTCTCATTCAAATATTAAAAACAATAGTTATATGTTAGCTTGTCCCATTATTTTTTAACTTTTGAAAGGAGACTTTGTATTAATATGGATGTAATACTCATTTTTAAGTCCCGTTGAAATACAGCTGACAGTCTGCACAATCACATTTTGACTGCTTGATTTGAGATACACTGTGGTGGTGTATGGATGCAAAACAACAAAAATGATGTCTTTGTCCACATATTTATGGAACTAACTGTATAATCTTGGCAAATTAGTCCTGCTTCAGTAAGGAACTTGAAGGCTTTATGCAGTGGATCAATTTAGGCATGTATATGTGTATCTACAGAGAGGTCCAAGAGTCAGAAATCAGATTGTTAATACAAGCAAAGGTGGGCATTCTTACTGTGAAATCATCGAGGTTGCTATAGTGCTAATCTGTGATGTAAGACCTCAGTCCAAAGCATGATCAGGAAAACATGACCACAATGCTAGAAATGTTCTAGATGATTCACAAGATCAAGCTTTGTCAGCTGAGAGGAATTATCTGAGATACACACTTTTCTGGCAGAACAGGGTTTCAGTATGGCAAAGTACAGTCAAATGAAGACTGTTGGTGTCAGGACAAGTAGCAGTCACACCTCCTTACAAAGCCAAATCTTTTAGGCAGGTGAAGAAATACCAGCGTTTTACAGGTGAGTCAAAAAAAGTCCTCTTTACTGATGAATTTATGCTTTGGGGATATGCAAGTCTGATGATGTTTTTCCTTCTCTGGAGTTGTACACCTGCAACAAACTGACTGTGCCCAGCTCAAGGAGACACACCACTTCATTATTCAGAGACATAGCATACCCTCTGGTTTGCATATTTTCAGAGAAGGATTTATGCTTTGCAAGAAGTGCAAGAAGATGACTTGCACTGACTAACTTCTACCCAGTTGAACTTGCATGGTATGTTAATCAACTGAAAACTGAAAGGAACATCTTTAAATCATAGTGGGAGAACATGTGCAGTCAGAGTTTGCACATGTGTCTGTGCTCCAGTGTATGCTGTCATTAAGGCAAAAAAGGAGCTAACTGATAGGAAGACATTTTGAAATTCAGGTGCATTTTGCAGAGAATAGGACCAAATCAAAGCCATAGTTAGTCTTTCTTTGTAAAACCATATGTTGGAAGTAAAGAACCCAGAGAACAAAGAATACCCAAAAATGACTTACATTATTTCAAAGGTCAGTTTCATGTAGGTCAGCTGGTGGAGTGGTTCATATATCACAATACTGAAAGAGGTTGTTAATCAATAGTCAGTTCACGTTGTGTACATACAGTATCGCCTCAAAAGTTGATTCTGTTCATCTGGACGTAGGGTTTTCCGTGGGAGAAACGTTTCATCACTCATCCAAGTGACTTCTTCAGTCTCAACTGACTGCAGGTTTCCCCAACCTTATAAACAGTACATTTGCATAATGACTGAAACTATCACTACTGAGTGAAACTATCACCACTGGGGGACAATGGGCTGGTCAGTTCCTTAGCCATTAAAATGCAAATTCTTATGACAATTGATCAAACAACCCCCGATGAGGCCCACTGATCAAAGGCCATGAGTACCATCCACAGAGAGTTGGGGAATGGCTGCAATCACCGCATTGTAACTGATGGCGAAAGATGTACCCTTAGGCCCCCTCCTCGATTCAGAGACGGTCTTTCCCTTTTCACGTATATGGCTTCCTTGACTCCCCGCTCAAACCAGCG
>VUQH01087372.1:0-11487 GCA_015106775.1 Etroplus canarensis
TCTCTGGTTCCCAACCATTCCCCGTCTCACTGAGCCACTGCCGCCCTATTACCAGTTTCTTGTCTAAATTCCTGTCCTGTAAAATGGAGTCCCAAATACAGGAATAAAAGAAAGGCTTACATTTATATTCCACCTTAAAACAATGGTCACATGCTCATATTTAGTTCATTTTCACTTTATATTATTTAGTTCAATAAACAGTCATCTCAGTACACTGTATATTGTCAGTTAAAGACCCATCAGCAAACATACAGTACTTCTCAAAAGTTTGGGATTGCCTGCAAATTCTCTTGTTTTCCATGAAGACACACATGAAATTAGTCTGAATAAGAAATATAGCAAATGAACAGGACATGCTGACACCGTCAGAGTTAGAAGTAATGATTTTAATGGAAACAGTGAATGTGTTCTTCAAACTTTTCCTTCATCCAAACCAAAAAAATAAACTTTTACAGCAATTACAGCCGGACAGATCTTCAGCATAGCAGTCAGTTTTTTAGGGTAATCTCATGAGATTTCATCCCATGCTTTTTGGCGTATTTCCCACAAGGTGGATCAGCTTGATGGAGTCTACCTCTGTCACTGTCAAACTGCTCCCACAACAGCTCAGTAGGGTTCAGATTTGGAGGCTGTGCTGGCCACCCCATTATAGTCAGAGACCAAAACACCAGTGACCCCTGTTTCCATCCACTGAGTCTCTGTGGAGATAGTGGAGGACAACAAATACCTCAGGATTCACATCGACAATAAACTGAAATTCATTTAACACACCGAAGCCATCTACAAGAAGGGCCAGAGTTGTCTCTTTTTCTGAGATGACGCAGGTCCTTCAATATCTACCAGATGATCCTCAAGATGTTTTATGAGTCGGTGGTAGCCAGTGCTATCCTCTATGCTGTAGTGTGCTGGGGCAGTAGACTCAAGAAATTGAGCCACAAGGCCATTGGTCATTTTGAGCCTCTAAATAAACAAAGAACTGCTGATGTGTCAGATAACAAACTAACCTAAAGAATGTTTTTACAATGGTTTTCAGCTGTGCAACACAATTGCAAAAAGGTTTCCTAATGATCAATTAGCCTCATTATAGCTAACTTGGATTAGCAGCTATACCAGCAGATTGATGCAAAGTACAGTTGCTGATAATAGTACTCTATAAAAAAATGTAGCTCATTCTTTAAAAATCATCTGATTTATTTTAATTGTTTGTGAAACTGAAAAAAAAATCTTTGTCAAAGGGATAAAAAAATTTTGTGAACTGAATGAATATTGGTTTTCTTTGGAAAACAATTAAATTAGCAAATGATCCCAAACTTTTGAGTGGTAGTGTATATACACTTCTAGTAATACAATGCAGCAATGCAGAGACTCACAGCAGTTATGATAGTTTGAGGCTCTTTCTTAATACTCTAAGAGGATGTTGCACACACCACATGGCTGTAAATGTTGGAGCTGAACTGAGCTCCAACAGTTCTCTGCATTGTGACATCAAGCCCTCTCTGCCAGCTGCAGACAAGAAGGGAAACAACACAAACATGAGTAGGCCTCAGCCCGTTCAAGGCGGTGGTATTGAAAATATTGAGATTTTCTCTGGGAGTGACCAGGATGGACAGGATTAGAAATGATTAGAAATTGAGCAGTTTGGAGACAAAGTTAAAAAGGCAAGGCTGAGATGGTTTGGACATACACAGAGGAGAAGTAGTGGCTATAATGGGTAAATGATGTATAAGATGGAGCTGTCAGGCAGGAGGAGAAGGGGAACACCGCAGAGAAGGTTCATAGATGTAGTGAAGGAGGACATGCAGAGTATATGTGTGACAGAAGAGGATCCAAGGGATAGGGTGAGATGGAGGCAGATGATCTTCTGTGACTACCCTCAAAAGGAGCAGCTGAAAGGAGGAGGAAAGGAAGCATTCTGCCTCTCATACACTGCTCTCAGTAGTGTATTCATTACCGGCCTACCTGTGTGAGATAATTATATTAATTTATTTAACCTTTTACTCATGTATGATTCCCTTTTAGTCACTGACCTCAGGCCTGTTTGTGTCAGTATGCAAATTATCTTTGCTTTGTTTTGGATGCTTGTTTGTCTTTAATAAAGTCCAAATTGAGCGAGCTCAACCAAATATGAAGGATGCACAGAAAGAATGATTTTGACAGTAAATGATGCGAAATAAAGGACACAATATCTCAGGTTTGGCTGTAATGCTGTTAATCATTTGAATGAATGAATGAAAGTGAATCCATTCTTCAAATACAATTTGTAACAACAAAATAAGAATCAGACAGCTTCTTCCTTCAGCTCTGTGATTAGAAATGAAAACAGAAAATTATCGTGATATTGCAGCCAAGAGAGCATAAAGCAGCTGGGCAGAGGTTGGGGCTTTAATCTCTCTCTCTCTCTCTCTTTCTCTCTGTCTGTCTCTCTCTCTCTCTCTCTCTCTCTCTCTCTCTCTCTCTCTCTCTCTCTCTCTCTCTCTCTCCTCCCCTTAGAGATAAAGAGACAGCTTTGGTTGGAGGACAAAGAAAAACAGGGATTTTGCCAGCGTTAGGGAATTGCCCAAATTAAACGGAATCATGCTGTTGTTATATCACACTCGCATCTGGCCCCGGGGTAATTGGCCGGGGCACCTCTGCCGCGCCTGCTGGCGGTGCGGTCAACCGGCGGGTGACAGGAATCACATTGTGGTTAAAAGTAGGTCCAGTTCGCTTTAACCATGCCTCAAACTTTCATCAGCGACGCTCGGAAGTTTGCACGATCGTCACGGCAATCAAGGTAGGCAACTTTCCCCTTTTAGATCACTTCCTTGCAAGTTCTACAGGTTCCTGTGTAGGGGTCCACTATGTCTTTAAAAATCTTCCAGATGTCTCACAGTTGCAATACGTGAGGGGTGCTCCTGCACAGAAAAAAAATATTCTGGTTCACTTTTTATTTTATTTTGGTTGAGTGGAAGAAACTTCCAAAAACAGTGGCTCACATTACTTCAAGGCTGAGAGAATCATGGCCTACAATTTGGCATTACTTTTCCCTTGCCTTTCCAAATATTTTAGAGATTCTAAGTGTTTCTATATTTAAATCAGGATTTTAACTTCTGCAGGTACATGCAGCTTCTTAATCTACCTATCTACAGAGTAGGCATCAAGATGTGGTAAATCAAATTAAAAATGTTTACTTTGAAATGTGTTAGTTTGAAGCTCCACAGAGCTCCATTCATTCACGTCTCTTTGAAGAAGATATGTTACTGTGGGAAAAAAAGGCATTAAATGGTGAACTCTTACTGTATGTGCTTACCAATAAGTGTGACATATAGATACTGGTCACTTGATTAATTCCACCACTATTTAATACATTGATGTATTAACTGCTTGTATTTACCTCTGCACCATGCAGGGTTGTATATCTCCTCACCTTTAACACCAAGGTCAGCTCTAGGACAACTTAAACAGGTGTTCTTTCACCAATCAAATAATATTTACTCTATTAATATATATTATATTATATTATATTATATTATATTATATTATATTATATTATATATTAATTCCACATTAACTCTTATATTGCTTTAGCTGGTATTGAACATTATATTCTTGGACTTAGCCTATCCTTGCTTAAAAAGAGTCTTCATAGATAAAAATTGGAACAGTATGTGTGATATGGCATCTAACTTAATATGGTATCTAACTTAGGTAGATGTGGAAATTCACACAATATGCACAGTGTATTTTGGCATCTGTATGCCTGTGTGGATGTGTGTTGCTTGCTTGTACGCCACCTGAGATTAGTAGTACGTAATAGAGTCAGACCAGATGGCCATATTTTCCCCGTCTGGATCTGGCACAAAAAAAGACATCTAAAAAATAATGCAATATTTCTGTAAATGAGACAGGCTTAATCCCCATAGTGGAGGAAAAACACTGGTTGGGTGGGGGAGGTAAGTGACCAGGGTCAGTGCTGGAAGGATTCAGAGTGCATGAATATTATAATATTTTTTGGTAAAAGAAAATCATGGGAAAATAATGATTCTTGCTGGCCAATGGACAATAGTACTGAAGATTTTGCCAAAGACACTGAAAACGTGACCTTGAAAATATGTAACTTTTCAGAGGCATTTATGAGGTAATGCAGACAATGCTCAATATCGCTTGTGGAACAGAGGTCAGACGTAGGACTTCATAGGGTAATTTACAGAACTTGGGCTGCTGTCTAGGCTGCAGACAACAAAAATAGTGTGCATACAGTTTCATCTTAAAGGAAAAATGTGGAAACAAGGAGTTATACCAAAAATTGCTCCCAGTTTAGTTACTCTGAGTTAAGAAATAATGTCTATTGTCTATGGAGCTTCTTAACATTGCTTCAGTAAGCAGAGCCCAAAAAATACAATAAGAACAGCTTGCGTTTGTCGATGGTGGTGATGTTTTTTGTTTTCTGTTGTGTATTTGCTTTGCTGTGAATTTAATCCTGCTGGCTCTGTTATGTAGCTAGACTTAGAAATTGTTATTTACTTTAATACTGATTGGCCTCTTGCTAGATTTCTATATATGTAGGGTGTGTAACAAACAAACAAACCCAATAGTAATTTTGTCATCTTCTGTGCCCGCAACTAACGACATCCTGTCAAAGCAGCAATAGTTGACTTGGCTGATTTCTCCATTTTCCTCAGTCAGACCTACCAACTAGCTGAATAGTTCGTCTATATACAAGGAATGAGGATGAACATACCTGTTTAATTCATGAACATACCTGTACATAGTTAAAGTATGCAAATTAAAAAGCATAGGACCTCAGACAAATTTGTTTATTTCTGTATTTTTCTTAAAACAGAACATACAGTAAAGAAGTAGGTTATGAATCCATCAAATGGTACTACAAGATTTCTATTAATTTCTGGTTTAGTGTTTGATTGGGGGATACTGCGGAACCAAAAAATTGATTGAGAATTTATTACACTACAAGTTAGAGACACAAATTAAAACATTTTATTTTTTATTTATTTATTTTAATCTGTCTTTATCAAGTCAGTAACAGTAGTCCACACTGTACTGTTGACAGACGCATGTAGTGGCCAGAGATTCATTAGGTACTATTTATCTTTTAGATGCTCCACAGGAAGTTTTTAATTTACTAGGAAGTCATTTTGGCTGTTACTGTTGTTACATGTGTGTCTTGTCTAAATGCCAAGGGAGGATTTTGGTCCCAGCTGCTCCATGCTGAGACTTGGCCTGGAGCCTGCAGACACACACCCATGTCAGCATCAGCAGCTTACATCTTATAAATGCCTTGGGGAGACTGCATTTAAAGCACCAATCTGCTCTAGTCAGACACATGGAGTGGAGATTCTTAATGTGGGAATATTTAGATGTCCTGTTGCAGATTGTAAGGGTATTTCATATAAGCTTTCTGTATTTCAATCTGATGATAGTGTATCATCTAAAAACACGTATTGGTAAACAGCTTTAACCACTGTTTGAATTCCTGAAGCCAGTCATAAAATGTGTATGCACAAAAACCATATGTACCTCTTTATAAACTTGTATTCCAAAAAGAAAGAATACAAAAGAAAGAACACCTCATACTGTACATATGTTAGTTAGTTTGTTAGTTAGTATAAATGAGTCATGAGTCAAGCTTGATATGGTAAAGTGGAGCTAAAAAAATTGATTTCACCGAGTTTGTGCTTCTTCTTATCATTATGAGCATTTTTTTCTTTGTTCATGCATACATCTATATCAGCATGTATAATGTACCATTGACATTGTTTATTTTTGTAGAATTAATTGACAGTATTGTAAATACCAGAACCTGTACATAATGCCTGTCTGTAAAGATGGATGTTTTTTGGGGACCTCACTGATACCTTTCTATTCCCATTATTCCTCATTTTTATTTATTTAATTTAGTTTTTAAATAAGGCCAGGGTCCTTTGTTCTAAAGACAGAGTTGATGGTGTATTTTTTACATTCTTTAGTTTTTGTTCTCTTCTGTTTTTTGTCTGACATTCACATTTGGCAAAATTGCTCCTCTTCTTTGCTGCTGCCATGTCTAAAACTGGCAGGTGCAGTATTTGATATTCACAGGGACAGTGTACATCCATCCCCGAATGTAGAGGATGAAATAAGGTTCAGATACCTTCCAGATGACTGAGACTGATAGGGCCACACACAGCTTTATAAATATAAAAAGGATACACCTGTGCACACACAGTTTTATATATGATTATACACAGAGGGTTATGCAACTGCCTCCAGATCTTTTGCATACTTCAGTCAGTATGGACAGGTCTGGAACTGTAGTTAATAATAAAGCTGTAGTTTTCCTTAGGATAATCTTCTTAAATCTGTGACAACATGGTAACACAAACAACACAAGACACCTAACTTTTACCACCATTTATACCCACAACTCTCCTGTTACAAAGCATTATACTCAAAAACTTATTATTATTATTATTATTATTCACTATACTATATATAGTATATATATTCACTATATAATAATGAGAAGAAGAAGAAGAAGAAGAAAGTCACATTATTTCTACAGTTTTCACTTAAGCACATTATGTAGCTACTATAGATGATCTTAAAAACAAAAAAGTAAATATAAATCACTAAATTAAACAACACTGTATAACCAAAATTACTGGGCCACCTACACATTGCACCTAGACTTTATGCCATCCCATTCTAAATCCATAGGCATTAATATGGATTTGTTCCCCCATTTGCAGCTATAACAGCTTTCACTCCCCTAGGATGGCTTTCTACAAGATTTTGGCATGCGTCTGTGGGAATGTTTGCCCATTCATCTAGAAGATGAGGTCAGATACAGATGTTGAATGAGAGGGCCTAGCTTATAGTCTCCATTCTAGTTCATTCCCAAGGTGTGGACCAGTCAAGTTTTCCCACACCAAATTCATCCAACCATGCCTTTATGGACCTTGCTTTTTAAATACTGTATTATTTTATTTATTCATATCCACTCATCCACTCATTTCTATATTTCATTCATGTGCATCTTACAGTATCTTACGGTATCTTACTGTGTAAATATATATGTGCAGTCATAACTATGTAATAACTGTGCAATGACCATGCAACCTCTATGCAACCTCTGATATATGGCCATAGTCACTCCTCCTATGGCTAGTGTAACTGTACAAACATCTCAACTCACATAGAGTTTGTTATATTTTTATCTTCTTAATTATACAGCTATCTCTATTAATATTTGTTTATTTATGTTTACTTAATGGGAGCCTGTAATGTGAGTAATTTCCCCCTGGGATTAATAAAGTATTCTGATTCTGATTCTGATTCTGATTTTGCATTGGGGCAAAGCAGTGCTGGAACAGAAAGGGCCTTCCACAAACTTTCCCCCAAAGTTGGAAGTATAGAATTGTCCAAAATAAAGCAGTAAGATTTCCCTTCAGGAGAACTAAGGCCAACCCCCCCAAAAAAACAACCCCATAGCATTATCCCTCCTCCACCCAACTTCACAATTGGCACAGTGTAGTCAGGCAGATAATGTTCTCCTGGTATTTTCTTGTCCATCAGATAGCAAAAAGAGAAGTGTCAATCCACAGAACATATTTCTACCTCTTGCGCAAATCATGCTTTACATCTCTCTATCCAACACTTGGTTTTGTGCTAATCTAAGTTTTGCAGCTGCTTGGCAACCCATACCACCAAACTCCCAATGTGTGCTTTTTGTGCTGATGTTAATGCCAGAGGAGGTTTGGAACTCTGGCATTGACATCATTATGCACTATGCACATCAGCACTCATGAACCCAGTTCTGTAACTTTGCGTGGTTTGCCACTTCATGGCTGAGTTTCTGTGATTCCTAAACTTTTTCTATTTGCAATAATACCACTTACAGTTTATCACTGATTATCTGGGAAGAAGGAAATTTCATGAACTGACTTATTGCAATGGTGGCATCCTATAGTACCACACTCAAATTCAGTAAGCTCTTTAGATGAATCCATTCTTAACAAATGTTTGTAAAGGCAGACTGCATGGCTAAGTGCTTGATTTTATATACCTATCGCAGTTGGACTGAATGAAACACCTGAATTCAGTGATTGAGTGGTGTAGCCAATACTTTCGTCAATTTTAAGTTGTTGCAATTTAACCTCTGGGATTAATAAAAATATTCTGATTGGGATTCTGATGTACAGAAAGTAAGAAAAGGAACATAAATATTGGTAAGCTTATGCTGCGGTCACCATTTATCTATTCATTCATCAAAATGTTGTTTTGGCTGCTTAACTGTGTGTTTATTTCTGACTATTTCTGACATCTATTGAATCTTGCTGGACATGGTTTCATACAACACCACACTGAGATTCACTGTGGTAATATGCACACACACACACACACACACACACACACACACACACACACACACACACACACCTACACACACCTACACACACACACACACACACGTTCATGCAAACAGTAAATATTATGCAGAGGCGCACTTAAGTTCATTGGGGGTCCATTTTGCATCTATTTTTAACTACATTAATGAAAGGCAACATTTGGCTTTGGTTATGAGAACTGCATTACCAAATGGACACTGGTAATTCATTTTTCAGTAAGCGATTTAGAAGCTCAAATGGAAGAGATAAGGTGATTTTAAAAATCTGTGAATTAGATAATAAATGTTTGATAATTACAAATATAGTTTTAATTGCCATCTATGTTAATGTCTGAAAATGTTTAGAAAACCTGTTTGGAATGAATAGAAATGACTTGTGTGCTAATTGTGCATATTTTTGAGTATCTGGATTCCATGTATACATCTGCATCTGCACTACAGTGTATGTTTGAGTTGGTAACTGTGTTCTGTAGAAAAAGATGATTGTCATGTAAGAATTATGTCCATTCACTGAAATACTTATCTATGGCTCCACAAAACAAAATGGCTAGAAAAACTTAGTGGGATAATATTGCAGTTATTTACACAGTTTGTTTTCTACCTGGAAGTGCCCTTTCCAAAAATTTTAGAAAATGCTTGATATAATTTCCAACTGCCCAACTTTTCTCAAATGCACCGATTTTCTTAACTGCTTATCCCATTCTGGGTCACAGGGGGGCCGAAACATATACCAGAGGGCACTGGGTAAGAGTAAGGCCTGTGATACTTGCTGGTCTATATCGGAGCTAACCAAGTGTGGAAGGTAATTACTTACACACCAAACTACGGCCAATTTAGAAATGTCAGTTAATCTAACATACATGTCTTTGGACTGTGAGAGGAAACTGGAGTATCTGCAAAGAACCTATAAAAGCACAGAAAGAACATACAACCTTCACATAGAAAGGCCCATGCTAGACAGTAGGTTTCAAACCCAGCACCTTCTTTTTGTGAGGCAGTAGTGCAAGCCGCTGTGCAGACCTGTATTCAAATACTTTGTTTTAAAGTTAAAAAAAAAATATTGCTTAACCCTGACTATAATCCTTCCCATTAAGTGGTTTAGTGCTTAATCTCAAAGAGGACCTCAATGAATTTTAAACATGTCCGTTTACAGATCTTAGAAGAACTTATTTTCCATAGAGGCTCTAGGATAAAATATGATAAACTGATCTGTCCTGGAGAAGAAAAAACAGATAAATATAGGGGTGTGAGTTTAAAAAGAAAATGGGACAGATTATTGAGCCTTGTGTTTCAAAACTCAGTCTGAGGCAACAAGTTGAGGCTATCATAATCCATAGTCACCGCAATGCTGTTGATTTTTTTCATCCCATTTCAAAGCCTTTTAGAATTATGATTTTTGCTAGTTAGTTTCTTTTAGCTGGAAGTGTCAGTATGTTTTAAACAGTATATTGAAGTGCTAAGTTGTCAGGGAAATTTGCAAGCTTGGTTAGCAAGTGAAGACTGACTGGAGACTTCTTCTGTCGGCTCCTCCTTTTAGGAATCACCACAGCAGATCATCTGCCTACCCCCTGTTTCCTCTTCTGTGGAGTGTGAAAAACATTAAAGAGGCAAACTTAAGAAGCATAGACAAGCTGAAAAGGATAGTTTACATTGGTTTCAATAACTTAATTTTATTTTGTATGTTTTCACTCATATTATAACTTTCCTCTTCTCCGTGGCTGACTGAAACAACAGCACAAACAATTAATTTCAGTTCAATCCAATTGCATTTATATAGCACCAATTCACAACAAAAGTCACCTCAAAGCACTTTACACTTTAAGGTAAAGACCCTAAAGTATTAGAGAGAAAACCCCAACAATCAGACTATCCCCTATGAGCAAGCACTTGGTAACTGTGGGAAGGAAGAAATCCCTTTTAACAAGAAGAGACCTCCGGCAGAACCAGGCTTCTACAGGTTGAGGTTGAGGGGAGAGAGAAGAGAGAAAGGAGAGCAAAGAGAGACACAGATTATGGGAGAGACACAAGTAGCCCAAAGACCTGAAGCCTGTACTACAAAGCCGGATTTGTACGTATCCATATAATTTTAGACAAGATCAGGCATGTTTGGGGTGTTATGGTTGTAAGTCTATGTAATCTCAGGTTTAACATCGCGTTTTCAGTAATATGATAGCAGTTCCCTTTTTACCAGGGTATATCACCAAGATAACTTATGTTGTACACCCAACCTCCTCTAGCACAAGTGAAATCACTGCCTACTGAGCAATAGATTCTCCAGAAAATAGCGTCACTGATCTTGGAAGATCCCTCAGACCTCTGTGCACATAGTTGGAGGGTAATAGCACCAAAAGTCATCGAACTTCAGTAATAAATATAGATTGTAAGAAAAAAATTAATTTTATTTGTTGACTGCAAAACATCTTACATCAATTTCAGTGTTATATATGCCTTAATATATGATCCTGAAACAGAGTGCCTATTTAAACTTTTCTGATTTTCAAGTCTTTTTTTTGCCAATATATTTATTGTCTTTTTCAAAATTATTTCACAAACACATAACAAATACACATACATACATACATATAACCACATACACACTACAGAATGCATACCCTTGCATCAATAAAAAAAAAAAAAAAAAAGAAATAAAAATAAATTAAGAAAAAACAAAATAAATAAATAAATAAAAAAAATTTAAAAAGGGGCGGGGGGAGGAAGAAAGAAAATGGGGGCTACATTTTACAGCGTTCATAAATCATTTCAGAAAAATCTAACACTTTCATTTGTCATCATATTTATATATGGTTCCCAGAGTTTGTCAAAATCTTTTCGTTTGCCCTTGGCAATGTATGTTAGTCTTTCCAGTCCAATACATTCAGAAAGTTCCTTCATCCACATCTTCATTGTAGGAGCATCCATACTCTTCCAGCATAGTGCAATAGCTCTCCTGGCTTGTAGAAGTCCAAAGTCCAAAACTGCATACTATTTCTGCGCTTGTAGTAAGTTCTTTGAGTATATTCCAAGCACACATAGTTTAGCATTTAAAGGGACTTTGGTATTAAACATTTCCCACAGACACTTCCAGAAGTTTTGGATCTTTGCAC
>VUQH01087373.1:0-11810 GCA_015106775.1 Etroplus canarensis
AGAAATATATATATATATATATATATATATATATATATATATATATATATATATATATATATATATATACACACACACATATATATATGTATATATATATATATAAAACTAAGACTAAGGACCTGTCCTTAGTTTTAGTCTTTGTCAGTATTGCTAAATTTGGTAAGACAGCCTGTCTGCTTCTATTTATTCAGACTCAGGATGTCAACATGACTGTGCGGCAACTGCCTTCACAAAGTTGTGTAATTTCTATTATCGTTCCCTGACAAATAATCAAAACAAAAAACTATACTAAAACTCAAAGGAAACGATCAAACCCGCTCTGGTAACTAACTGATACTAAATTACTCAAAAAGAAATAAAAACTAATAAGAAAATGCCATTAGTGCAACCACTTGTGAAGCACACACACGTATCATAGCATGATCTAAAACAAGGTAAAGTTGTTTCAGAATGTGACCTCAGTAAGTATAATCCCTTGTCATGGCACGTAGAGTGTGCTGAAGTAGCTTCACATTTCCAGGAAAAAGATTCGGTGTAGCGTGAATGTGACGACCGGCAGAACAGGTTTTTCTTGGACCCTGTGATCGGATTGGAGTCAGCACCTAGTGGTCAGACACAACACTGCATCTCACACTTCCGCGTTGGCTCTAACTTTGAGGCAATGATACAGTAAGTTTGTCCCACCCCGAATCTGTGAAAGCATCCGTTGTTATGCGCGGCTTTAAGAGGTAGGTGAGGCAGGAGAACGGTTTAGGTTAGATCACTTCTATCTGGATACTTACAGTGAAAGTAGAAGAGGAAGCGCCCGACTGGCCAGAAAATAAAACATGTCCAAACTTTCACACTGTGGGACATGGTACAGAGTAGGCTGTGAAGATTTCTAAGAAAAAGAAAACAGGATTTGCTGGTTGGAAAAAGGTAAGGAACATCCGTGCTTTTTGATGCCTTCTTCAGTAAGAAATGGAAAGTATTTACTTTTTATATGTACTTTCTTTACTAATGGTCCCCAGTGTAGAAATTGTGCTGTAAATGCGCATCTTTGGCGTCTTTTTAGTGTTTTTTTTTAATTATTGTGTGACATCCTTTAGGGTTTCAAAAAACTTGGTGCGCTCATTTGGCACAGCCTTTTCTCTCCAGCCACGGGTAATGTCACATCAGCAGCCCTAGAACAGGAAATCCCACATCTCTGAGGGGACATTATTCACATTTAGAAACTTTCACAACCCAGTAAGTGGATAATGTGCGCTTTGGATCAGCATGATATTTTACGATCCCATTTTATCACTCTGAATCAGACACCCTCACAGAGTAATCTTTGTTCTTTTAATTTAGGTTGATCAGGGACAACCTCTCTCTTTATTCTGTCTTTTCACTATCAAATGTCCACTGGGGTGTAAAGGTATGATAATCTCAGTGTCAGATGGGGTTGTGAGTCATTCATCCCTTCCTGGGACCCCAGCTGTATTGTTTGTATTGTCTGTTTGCAGCTTAGATAAGCAGTCAGAGTCTTGAGCAAACTCAGGAAAGCCTGCCTGAAAAAAGTTCCTGTTGCACAAAATCTGAGAGCATACCGTAGCAGTATTGTGTGTTTTTGTGTGCAGAGAAGCTGGGAAAAGTAGGATTATGCACCACTTTTGGTAAGAAAATATGTAGTGCATTTATATTTTTTGTGTGTTCTGTGCTGAGTGGGAAAGGAGTGTGATTGTTCCTCTGACCAATGAGAGTTCAGACTCATACTGGTGTTGCATTGCTCTCTTGTTAAGTTTTCTATATATTTTACCCCCAAACACAGGCACTCTTGTTATGTTTGTCTTGTTGCTTGAGAGTGATGGTAATTTCTCAACACACAATTTGTGTAGATAAACTGACATTAGACTTATATATTATTGATGGAGTTTTTCAGTGGTTGTTTTCAATGTAACTTTGACCATACAGCTGTTTTGTTTGTACTTCTGTGTCAATATTTCACAAGCTGGTTAACTTTTCTATGTCCTACACAGTGTCCACATGCTTCGGCATCATTTCCAATTTACCCTGAAGAGGAATTTTGCACATCATTGTGATAAAAGGGATGAATGAGGTACAGAGCACATTTCAATATCATGTATCCTTTAAAATCTGTCTTTCTTTGGAAAACATAGTCTTAATAAAGTTTCTCATTTCTCAGTTTGTTATTTAGTTCAGTTTGCTCATTTTAAGTACCATTTCATATAGTGTCCCCCGTACTGTAGTGGTTTATACATTCGTCTTGCAAGCAAAAGGTCCCTGGTTCAAGTCCAGGTGGGGACACGAGCCCCTCTCACCATGGAGGGTTGCGTCAGGAAGGGCATCTGGTGTAAAACCATATTGCAGATTAATCCACTGTGGCAACTCCTTGAGGAGAAGACAAGGGAGCAGCTGAAGGTACATTAGCATATAAAGGGTGTGGAAGTCACTGACACCTTCCCAAGGGTTGTACTCTTCAGTATGCAGCTTGGATGGTGGTGACTACCAGAGGCTGCATCCCTCATTTCTTGCACCATCCTTCCTAATGTGACTTTAAAAACTGATTACCAATATTAAGGACATCTTAGTTCCCCCTCTCAAAATGATAACAAAAGTAAGATTTAGAATAAGTTGTACCTTTTTAAAACAATTAATGAAGATATTTCAAAGTTATTATTTCTACATAAATACCTGGCTGAAATAAACAGATGTAGGGTTTATCTCTTAAATTTAAACAAGACTTTCCTGACAACTTAAAAAGGCTGCAGCTTTCTCAACTTATTTTTAAAAATCTCGGTTTGTATTCCAGGGCCGATCTGCTCTCTTCAAAAGGTGCCACCTTGCCTTGTCCAAGACCAACACCCTTGGCTCTGTCCTGACCAGAGATGCACTCTCTGTAGACATGGAAGACAACGTGGTTGCTCAGCCTGAGAGTGATGCAGCCTTCCCTTTGTCTGAGCTCTCACACTTGTTTGAGAGTGAGGATGCCTCCCAGTCAAATCAGGACACCAGTCAAAATTCGGCCTTGGAGCAGGTCCAGCCTGGCCAGCCTGTAGACAGTAGACAGAACCTGCGGATGAAGTTTCATGGTGCTTTCAGGAAGGGAATATCCAACCCAATGGACCTGCTAGAATCTACCATATATGATTCAAATGTGGTTCCTGGTCCCAAGAAAGCACCCATGGACACACTCTATGACTATGGTACCTACAGAAACCCAAGCAACCAGAAGAGAAATAGGAAGAAGCTCCCTAGAGGGTAAGAAGCACTAAACTGTCTTCAAACTGAAACACTTGTGTGTTTCCAGGTTTTGAAAATTCTTTACATGTTTCAATTTAGTTATTTTCTGTCATCAACCTCTACTGGGTTTCTTTCCATGAACAAAAGGGCTAGTTTGGAAAAATGTTGGTCATAAAACCAAAAACTTCCCACATTTACCACTCTGTAGACAGAAGTGTATCACATGAAAAGGTACAGTTTGAACACAGAGACACACTGTGAGTGAAGCAGTCCTTCAGCTCTAACAGAGAGCATGTTGTTGATTCCCCTGCAGTCGTTGAGGTAATATTTAGGCTGCTGCCTGTTCCTGGCTGCTCTACCTGTCCTATACACACAAAGGTCTGTTTACTGTAGCACTCAAGGGTGTGTTTGATTAAAAGATGGTTTTTAAGTTAAAAAACAAACATTTAATTCTTAATTTTCTATCTATGAAATTTAAAGAGAATTCACAGATTAAGAGAAAGCTCCTGCTTTTGTTGTATCAGGGTATAGTTCAGATGTAACATGTAAGATAACATCAAGTTGTGTTTCTGTGTCCTCTTAGTAAAGCAGAGGAATCTTGTGATGACAGTCTGAACTCTGACCCACCCAAAGTCATGAAAATATTCAACCGCTCGCTTCTCTTTGACTGTGTGTCACGTGGAGACCCCGGGGAACTCGAGTGCCTGTTGGAGTACCTGCAAAGTTACAACAAGAGGTTAACTGATGAGGAGTTCAGAGGTAAGAGTTTGAGACTTAGATTCATTTTCTTGTATTTTGCATGATTTTTCTTAAGTTTCTTCAATTTTGTGTTCACCTCTGTTCTTGCAGTGAACTTCAGCTTTGTCCTCTGGCTCCTTTGACCTTTTGTACTTCCTTGTCCCAGTCTTTCTGTTGTTTTTGCTTATAGGATAAAGGGAAAAAGAGAAGTGATGTCAGAGTCTTTGTCTCACCCAGTGCAGGCACAGAGAAAGCTTCCTATGTGTGTCTGAGAAGTTTTTCAGCTTTATAGCAGAGAGCAGAGAAAAATCACAGCAAACTGTGGACTCTGTGAGAGAGTTAAACATAGCATTTTTTTTAGACTGGGGGACTAATAATAGTACAGGGCTTGTTTGACCCCTGTCTTTAACAATTTGTTACTATAAGTTATAAATACTGATTTATTTTCAACAATTCCTGTACCTCTGGGTAATTTATTGAGTATATGTTCCAGAGGGTATTAGAGTACATTGGGTAGGGCTGTGGTGGCTAGACAGGTGCTGAAAACTGTTGTATGACTGTATGACTTAAAGAAATAAAGGCCCTTTCTAAACAGCTCTGTCTGGACCAAAGCATTTTCTTTGTTTTTTTTAAATATTTCTACCAGAGCCATCCACGGGTAAAACATGTCTGCCTAAAGCTTTGCTGAACCTTTACGGTGGTAAGAACAACACCATCCCAGTGTTGGTGGACATAGCAGAGAAGACTGGAAATCTCAGAGAGTTCATAAATACGCCCTTCAGGGATGTCTACTACAGAGGTACGAAAATAACCCTAAGCACATGCCCATGTAAATAAAATTAAAAAATTATATTAATTATAAAGAACTATTTTTAATGTAAAGAATTAAGGGTCTAATCAAGATTTTGTGGTTTTATACAAGACTGCAATCCTTTTATCTTTTACTGAGTTAAAGCTGGCATAGCTTTGCTTGCCACGTTTCAAGTTGGGCCCAATTATGGAGAAAAGGAATGTATTTACAGTATGTTTACAGCACCTCGAGACTCTGAATTTGATAGGTTGAATTGGGTGGATGTTTACAGCAACTGTTTACTGGCCTTTAAATGAGAACATCCAGGCACTATTTGTTTGGGTTTCACCACCTACATTATTAGCTGTGAAACAGTAGTGGTCCTTTTTTTACCTTGTAACTCTTTTTCCTTACTCTGTTGTAAGTCTGCTGATAGGCCACTGATTCAGTCATGTCCACTTACATAACCTCTGAGCTTTTATTACTTCTCGCACAGAACACAATTTCGTTTTGTCCCCTTGAAAACCTATACATGAATCCATCCCTAATCTAGCATTGCTTTTAGTTAGAAACAACAACACAAAGCAGTGATATGACATACTTTCAAAAATAAAATTTCTTCTGTGTTGGGTTTGGTGGCAATGTTAGGACAGACGGCACTCCACATTGCCATCGAACGACGCTGTAAGCAGTACGTGAAGCTGCTAGTGGAGAAGGAAGCTGACGTTCATGCCCAGGCAAGGGGACGCTTCTTCCAGCCAAGAGACGAGGGGGGCTACTTCTACTTTGGTAACGACCTTTGTCAGCATGTAAAACTTGATCATTGTGCTTCTGTAGTTCCACTGTTGGCACACCTTGTTCTCTGTCAGTCAGACATGCATCAAGTTCTGGAAATATGCTTGTAATTGTGTGGTTTGTCTGAAGTTTGTATAACTTCACCAGTCCCATTTTCAATTTCCACTCTCACTGCTTTGCTCATAAGTGGTTATTCATCTTTTTTACAATGCAGAATTGACATCAGTGCACTACAGTGACTGCCAAGAGCAAATAATTAATGTGTGGTATATTTTCCTGGCAAATCAAGAGCTGTTTCCATGGAGAAATGAAGTGACATTAGACCCCACCTTTTGGCAATGCTTTTACATTCAGGGCACTGCCGTGGTCCAGTGAACTCCACCTTTTACCCAAATGTTTTTTTAAGTATCGTATGAGGAACCGTCATTAGAAACACTCTGAAAACACATGAAAAGACAAGCCTTATGTCATATGGTCAAGGAGTGCGTCCACTGAAAAGTGTCTGTGTTCAGCAGTTAAGAAAAGTAAACATACTCTGCTGTGGCAAACCACCTCAGCGACTTGTAAACACTCCTTTTCTTCTTTCAGCTGCTCCCTTTAGAGGTTTCCAAAACAGATCGCCTGCCTCTGTCCCATCTTATTCCTTTTATCCTCTTCTGTCACATCAATCCTTTGCATGTCCTTCTTCGCCACATCTATGAACCTTCTCTGTGGTCTTCCTCTTTTCCTCCTGCCTGGCAGCCCCATCTTCAGCATCCTTTGTCCAATATGACCCCTATTTTCCCTCTGTATATGTCCAAACCATCTCAACCTTGCCTCTCTTACTTTATCTCCAAACTGCTCAACATGAGCTGTCCCTCTGATGTACTAATTTCTAATTCTGTCCATCCTGGTCACTCAAATGAAAATCTCAGTATCTTTAGCCTTGCTGCGTCCAGCTCCATCTCCTGTCTTTTTATCAGTGTCACTGTCTTCAAACTATACTTCTTAGCAGGTTTCACTACTGTCTTGTAAACCTTGTCTTTTACTCTTGCTACTATCCTTCTGTCACAAAGCACCCCTGACACTTCTCCCCACCCTCTCCACCCTGCCTGCACTCTCTTCTTCACCTCTCTTGTGCACTTTCCCTTGCTTTGGAAGATTGACCTGTCCTGATTGACTTGTCCACCTTCACCACCTCTACTCCTTGTACCTTCAGCATTCCACCTGCTTTTCTCTTATTCAAATATATGTATTCTGTCTAGCTTCTACTGACTTTCATGCTTCTTCTCTCCAGTGCATACCAGCCCATCATTGCAAAGAACAAGAGGCTCAGAGCTGACCGCTGATGCAATCCCAGTTCCATGTTGAATTCATCTGTTACCCCAACCACACACCTGATCACTGTCTTACTATCCTGCACTACCTTTACGTATTTTTCTGCCACTCCTGACTTCCTCATACAATACTACAGTTCCTCTCTTGGCCACCTATTATATGCTTCCCAAACACCCTCTTCTTCTTTTTTCAGCTGCTTCCTTTAGGGGTCGCCAGATCATCTGCCCCCCTCTCACTCTATTCTTTGCATCCTCTTCTGTCACAGCAACCCTCTTCATGTCCTCCTTCACTACATCGATGAACCTTCTCTGTGGTCTTCCTTTAGTTTACTTGAGAGAGAGAGAGACAGAAGGGCAGTTGGAGGAAAGATAGTGAATCAGGAAGTGCAGAGTATTAGTAAATTTGTTAGGAGGAAGTGAGGGCAGCTATGAAAAGGATAATCTCCATACCTCCACGGGTATGTCATATAGACCAACGGTCTTTCCACTCTTCATCCTTTTCATAGCTGCCCTCGCTTCCTCCTTACTAATACTCTGCACATCCTTATTCACTATCCTTCTTCCAAATGTCCTCCCTCTCACTTTCCTCTTTTATCAACTCCTCAGAGTACTCCTTCCATTTTCTCAGCACACTCTCTTCACTCATTAGTACATTTTCATCTATATCCTTAATTGCCCTAACCTGCCGCACATCCATTCCAGCTCTGTCTCTTTGTCTAGCCAGTCAATGCAAGTCCATCTCTCCTTCCTTAGTGTCCAGCCTCTCATACAATTCTCTTTAAGCCTTTTCCTTTGCCACTTCTCTTTTTGCTGTGCAGACTTCCAATACTTCTGTCTACTTTCTTCATTTCCCTGACTATCCCACATCTTTTTTGCCAACCTTTTCCTTTTAATACTTCCCTGTACCTTCTCATTTCACCACCAAGTCTCATTGTCTTCTTTCCTCTGTCCAGAGGATACACCAAATACCTTCTTGGCCGTTTCCCTACCACCTCAGCTACACTTTTCAAGTCACTTGGTAACTTGTCACTACCAGCCAGAACCTGTCTCAGCTCCGCCTTGAAGTCTGCACAACATTCTTCCTTCTTCAACTTCCACCATTTAATCTTTGGCTCTACCTTCACTTGCTTCCTCTTCTTGCTTTCCAAAGTCGTTCTACAGACCCCCATCCCATGTTGCCTAGCTACATTCTCCCCTGCCACCACCTTGCAGTCTCCTACCTCTTATAGGTTGCACCTTCTGTCTTGTCTCGTCTCGTCTTCTACTACTTTTCTGGGAGTCCAGATCGCAGAGGCAGCAGTTCGAGCAGAGAAGCTCAGACTTTCCTCTCCCCAGCCACCTCCTCCAGCTCTTTAGGGGGGACACCAAGGCGTTCCCAGACCAGCTGGGAGACATAGTCTCTCCAGCGTGTCCTGGGTCTTCCCCTGAGTCTCCTCCCAGAGGGACGTGCCCGAAACACCTCCAGTGAGAGGCGTCTAGGGGGCATCCTGATCAGATGCCCGAACCACCTCAACTGGCTCCTTTCGATGTGGAGGAGCAGCGCTCTACTCTGAGCCTCTCCTGGATGACTGAATTCCTCATCCTATCTCTAAGGGTGAGCCCAGCAAGCCTGCGGCGAAAGCTCATTTCAGCCGCTTGTATTCTCAATCTCATTCTTTCGGTCATTACCCAAATTTCATGACCATAGGTGAGGGTAGGAACGTAGATAGACCGGTAAATTGAAAGCTTTGCCTTAGCACTCAGCTCCCTCTTCACCACAACAGACAGGTACAACATCCGCATCACTGCAGACGCTGCCTCGGTCCGTCTGTCAATCTCCTGCTCCATTCTCCCCTCACTTGTGAATAAGACCCTGAGATACTTGAACTGCTCCACTTGGGGGCAGGACCTCGTCCCCAACACGGAGAGGGCTATCCACTCTTTCTCCCTCACGTCTGGTGTCCATCATTTGGTACTAAGGTGCCACTGCAAGAAGCACCGACAACCTTACGGCCACAGCTCTGAGCAGCCGCTTCAGCAATGGAGGTGGAGAACATTCAGAATCCATGTCTCCAGTCTCCCTCGGAATGTGGTTGAAGTTCCTCCGGAGGTGGGAGTTAAAGACCTCTTTGACAGAGTCCTCTGCCAGACATTCCCAGCACACCCTCACTATACGTTTGGGACTGCCGGGTCGGAATGGCGTCTTCCCCTGCCACTGGATCCAACTCACCACCAGGTAATGGTCGGTTGAAAGCTCTGCACCTCTCTTTACCCGAGTGTCCAAAACATATGGTCGCAGGTCTAAAGACATGATAACAAAATCAATCATCGGTCTGTGACCTAGGGCGTCTTGGTGCCAATGCACATATGGATGCCTTTATGCTTGTACATGTTGTTCGTTATGGACAAACTGTGATTAGCACAGAGGTCCAATAACTGTACACCACTTGGGTTCAGATTGGGCAGACCGTTCTTCCCAGTCAGACCCCTCTATGTTTCACTGTCATTGCCCACGTGCGCGTTGAAGTTCTCCAGTAGGACAATGGAGTCTCCAAGAGGAGCGCTTTCCAGCACACCAGGCAGAGACTTCAAAAAGGGTGGGTACTCTGAAACATCATCTGGTGGTAGTTGGTGCACCTTCTGTATAAGATATAGTCCACCTGTGTGCACCTTGCTCCACTTGTATAGGTCACTCTATGTTCCTCCGTCGTCTTGAAATATGTATTCACTACAGCCATTTCCATCCTTTTTGCAAAATCCACTGCCATCCGTCCCTCCACAATCCTCTCCTTAACACCATACCTACCGAACACCTCCTTATTTCCTCCATTCCCTTCACCTACATGCCTATTAAGGTCTGCTCCAATCACCACGCTCTCTCCCCTGGGTATACTCTCTACCTGGGAATACTCTAAATGCTTCCTAAACACCAGGACGATAAATAAAATCAGAGGTGATAAAGTAGACTCTACACTGCCCTCTGCTGGCTTCTGTTTGGGTTTTACCCAGGGACAGTATGACACAGGTTTTACCTCAACCTTCACAGTGTATGATATCCAGAAAAAATACCTTTATATATGTGTTTCAAATTTGAATATTTTAATGACAATTAAAGCATATAATCAATTTGAATGTATTACTCTCCTAAAATATTAAAAGAAAGGTAGTGCTGTCATGTTAGAGGCTCTGTCTTATTTTTTTTAACCGAACCCAAATTTAAAATTTTTTTATTTGGTAACAATCAAGTGTCTTAGTCCTTCATCACACAGTAGATGATTTCTATTTGCACTTAGTATGGTTGTCATTCCCAAATCCCAGCGTGTCCGGGCACAGTGTGAGTAATTTGCTGCGGAGCTTTGCAGTGAGGTGTACAGGAACCTGGCAGGGCTGATGGCTAATGGGATTTAGACTCACGCTAACACTCTGCATGCACCCGTGCAAATCCATGAAGAGGAGCGTTTCTATCCGAGGTGACAAAGTAATCTGTCACCCATGGCAACGGCTCATTTTCAGCAGCTGCTTTTGGCACTCTGGCCCCATTGCGCCCCTCCCTCAAACAACTGCTAATTGTGCTGTTTTCATAGTGGGGATTTAAGTCAGATCTTTGATCCATGTTTAGTATGCTCTGCAAAGACATGCAGACACCAGCTACAGTTCTTAATTAACCCTCCTGTTGATTTGCTTATTTTTAATCTGAAATGCAGGTCTCTTAATAATCCCCTGTGATTTCAGAGTTAAGTGAAAGCTCACTTTCTCTGTTTGCCCAGGTGAGCTGCCTCTCTCGCTGGCTGCATGCACTAACCAGCCTGACATAGTGCACTACCTCACTGAGAATCCACACAAAAAGGCTGACCTTCGACGACAGGATTCACGTGGAAACACAGTGCTGCACGCACTGGTGCACATTGCAGACAATACCAAGGACAACACTCGTTTCCTCACAAAGATGTACGACCTGCTGCTAATCAAGACTGCCAAGCTTTACCCAGACTGCAACCTGGAGACAGTGCTCAACAACGATGGCATGTCGCCTCTCATGATGGCTGCCAAACTGGGCAAGATAGGGGTAGATATAATTATTTCAGTTTAAAAGGTTTTCTTTATCATGTTTCTTTATTATATTATGAAGTCCATATTAAAGATGTGTAGGTCAGCTTGTTCATATTTCTCCAGGTTTTTCAACACATTATCCGACGTGAGATCAAAGATGAGGAAGTTCGTCATCTGTCTCGTAAGTTTAAGGACTGGGTTTACGGTCCAGTGTACTCCTCCCTCTATGATCTGTCTTCACTGGATACGTGTGGTGAGGAAGCATCTGTGCTGGAAATACTTGTCTACAACAGTCGCAATGAGGTGAACAGAGTATCTTTTTGTTCTAAAAGCCAAAATAAAATATTCATTACCACATTATTAGGCCCACCAAAATACTACAACCTGAATTCCAGAAAAGTTGGGACGTTTTTTAAATTTGAACAAAATGAAAACTAAAAGACTTTCAAATCACATGAGCCAGTATTTTATTACTTTGAGGAGTTGATGAATGAGGAAAACGAGAGAGAGAGGAGGGCCGAGAAAGGGAAGATAGTGAAGCAGGACGTGCCGGGTATTAGTAAGGAGGAAGTGAGGGCAGCAATGAAGAGGATGAAGAGTGGAAAGGCAGTTGGTCCAGATGACATACCTGTGGATGTATGGAGATGTCTAGGAGAGAGGCCAGTGGACTTTTTAACCAGATTGTTTAATACAATCTGGGAGAATAAGAGAATGCCTGAGGAATGGAGAAGAAGTGCACTGGTACCAATCTTCAAGAATAAGGATGATGTGCAGAGCTGTAGTAACTACAGAGGGATCAAGTTGATGAGCCATACCATGAAGATATGGGAGAGGGTTGTTGAAGCTAGGCTAAGAAGAGAGGTGACCATCAGCGAGCAGCAGTATGGCTTCGTGTCGAGAATGTACCTCAGATG
>VUQH01087374.1:0-27221 GCA_015106775.1 Etroplus canarensis
ACAGGGGCACTGACAAAAAGACAGGAAGCAGAGCTGGAGGTGGCAGAATTGAAGCTGTTGAGATTTTCCCTGGGAGTGACCAGGATGGACAGGATTAGAAATGAGTACATCAGAGAGACAGCTAAAGTTGAGAAGTTTGGAGACAAAGTCAGAGAGGCAAGGCTGAGATGGTTTGGACATGTGCAGAGGAGGGATAGTGGATATATTGGACAAAGGATGTTGAAGATGGAGCTACCAGGCAGGAGGAGAAGAGGAAGACCACAGAGAAGATTCATGGATGTAGTGAAGGAGGACATGCAGAGGGTTGGTGTGAGGGAAGAGGATGCAAGGGATAGGATGAGATGGAGGCAGATGATCTGCTGTGGCGACCCCTAACGGGAACAGCCGAAAGAAGAAGAAGAAGAAGAAGATTTTTTGTCTTAGTTTTAGTCCACTATTATAACCTTGATCCCAACAAACTAAGTGTGGGACAACGAGTGTGGAAAAATAGGGGGCAAGATTCTAATTCTGAGTGGCATTTAACATGTGGAGAACATTGTATCTGAATGCAACCTTCTTAACTTACTAAGTATAATGAGCCTAAAGCCTATAAAGTTGTTCATTCCTTCACTCAAAAATATCCTATTTATCCTAGAAATCATTAAAGCTATTGTTATTTCAGTAGTTGTTTTGTATAGTAATCATTTGGGTTACAGTGAGGAAACATCTATCTTCATCTTTTTGAGCAACAGGTTTCTCATGAGACACTCAAAAAACAGACAAAACCCTCCAAGAATCACCCTTCACTCGTTTTGTCGCTGCATTTCCTTTTATTTGTAGTAGTTTTCCCCATTTTCTACAAAAATCTTTACATGTTTTATCTTAACCTTTAAAATGTTTGTCCTAATTTAAATGACCCCATCATGCTGTTAGGTCAAATGACACTTTAAGACCCAAAGCATACTGCAAAATCAACCCAAGAGTTTCTCAAGGCAAATAAATGGAATATTCTTCAATGGCCAAGTCAGTGACCTGACCTCAACCTCACAGAGCAGATTTTCAGCTTCTGATGAAAAAGCTGAAGGCATAGAGACCCACAAACAAGCAGCAACAGAAGGTGGTTGCAGTAAAGGTCTGGTGGATCATCTTAAGGGAGGAATCACAGCATTTTGGTAATGTCTATGGATGCTAGACCTCAGTAAGTCATCACAAGCAAAGGATTTTCATCCAAGTAAAACAACCATTATATTTAAATTTATATTAGTTTGTTCAAATAAAATGGGGGATATATGTAAAAATAGTTGTAATTCCTTAGCAGTTCATGTAATGCTTTTGCTAAACCCACCAAATTAAAGCTGAAAATCTTAAAATCACATATTGATTGTTTGATTTAAATTCCGCTGTGGTGGTGTTCAGAGACAAAATTACAAGTAAAGGTGTCATTGTACAAAAACTTATGGACCTAACTGTAGTTTATACAGAAATATTTCTTTTTAAATGGCAGTGTTTTTGTTTCTTTTACTGTTTCATTTACCTATAACAGGGACTGTAGAATTTCATAATGTAAGATTCTGGTTGTCATTTTTCTGGAAAAAAATAACTAAAAACACAAAACGTATGAACAAAATTACATCTTTTAGACAATCTTTGTCTGCTATTATGTGTACTTTTGGCTGCTCCTTTGTATTCTCCCTTAGAGGTCACCACAGTGGATTAATCCACATTGGTAATTTGGTAGAGGTTTTATGCCAGGTGCCCTTCCTAATGCAACCCTTCGTGTGAAAGGGTGTCACCACCTTGAATTGAACCAGTGACCTTTCGCTTGTAAAGCGAATGTGTAAACCACCACACTACAGGGACACTGTTGTCTGTTGCTACATATAAAACATTTTTATTTGTTTTAATAATGTTAAAAAATACATTTTAGAGCTTAAACACTGGTGTTTTTGAATCAAATTAGAATATGTTCATATCATACCAACAAAATAGAGATGAGAATTTTCATTAATTTTGCATTAAGTATCTGTCTCCAAGCTTCTGTGGCAGAAAATCTTGCTACTATTGGTCTGTTAGCCATGGATCAATGGAAAACATTTCTATGTAGTGGGGAAAATGAATAAAAAGCAACCCTATCTAGTCCATAATATTAAAAACCATACATATATTTCTAGGGCCATAAACAACCCCACACAACTTTCCATTATCCTTGCTACACCAATGGGTTAATTCCTGTAGAAACAACTTCTCAAGGTTTCACTAGAAAGGACGCAATGGCAGGACACAGGAATTTTTTAAAAGGTTTGATAAACAGCTTCTGTAGAATGTTGCAATGACAAGGAATTACTAAAGTTAAGTGAGGACTAACAGCAACTCAGGGAAGAGTAAGAACACTCAAGGAAAGTAAGTCTGCTAAAAGTTTTCTTCAAAAGGGTGGTTTTCCAGTTTCGATGAGTAAGCAAGGAAGAATGGGTCATGCAGGCTGAAATGGGTGAGTCTAGGATTCAGGTGCACACACACACACACACACACACACACACACACACACACAACCCTTAAGCAGGCAATTACAGCAGTAAGTATTGTTCTGCACTGAGCTGCACAACAATCTGGCAATAAGTGGTGAGGAGGACCAGGGTTAAATTCTACAGGCAAGTGGTGCTGTGATATAGGTGTGCCTGCCGGACACCGCCTAAGCCAGCACCCACTTCCAGAACACGGTGGTTAGTTTCCACCCATACACACATTCACAGAGGACAGAGGAGGGACAGAAAGAGCACAAAAAGGAGCAAAAAAGTGAGTCTGCACCTGGAGAACAAGGTGGACCATGACAGAATGAAAAGTTATAGGAGAAGTAGAGTGACAAATTCATTGTAAGAAATATACAGATGGGTTAATAAATAACTCCACTTGGTCACTCGAGGATAAATCCTGTTCTTAATATGATTTCCTTTTATTTATTCTATTTGCTTCTTATGTTTTGTAATTCTCTCATAGTCTTTTCCACTGTCTCTTGAGAGTTTTGGATCTGCCATGACTGGAAAGCAACCCCTCCTCTTTTTATAATATGCTACATAAATAAAAGTGACTGGACAACCTTGGCTTAAGAGCTTGAGCATGAGCTGGTATAAGTGTACACCACCTGTTTTTGACAGTCAGAAGCTGAGTGAGGTGGAACTGCTACTGAAAGAGAATCAAAGCAAAAGAAACAAAGAGCACAGCAGACTGTAAACTCAGCAATGACAGACAGAAAATTCTCCTCAGGTGCTGCTACAGAGCAGGAAGAGGAGGAAATGAGTGTAGCAGGGGACTCAAAGGGAAAGTGGCAGATCCCATCTCTCCAGGAGCTGGAGGAGGTTTTACATTCAGCTCCACGGTCCTGTCGACATGGAGATGAGGTTTGGCCGAACCTGTTTCTGGGAGACATGTGAGTGTCCTGAGTTCCATTTAATTCACATATACACATCTGGATTTTATTAATGTGTGATATCTCGTATTTGTGTCAGGTTTATGTCTCACGACAAGTTTGGGCTCTACCAGCTGGGTATCACTCATGTGCTGAATGCTTCACATGGTAAACTCTGCTGTAAGGGTAGTGATGATTTCTATGGAACCACAGTGAAATACTACGGAGTCCCTGCCAATGACCTCCCAACATTCGACCTTTCACCCTTTTTCTACCCTGCTGCTGAGTTCATTCACCAGGCTCTGTCATCAGGAGGTAGTACAAGCAGGTTTTCAGAGAGGATGATATAGCTCTGTATCTTCATCACATTTGCTTGTGCCTTTTATGATTTTCAGGGAAAGTGTTTGCGCACTGTGCTGTTGGTGTGAGTCGTTCAGCTGCATTGGTCCTAGCCTACCTGATGATTCATCATCACCTCAGCTTGTTGTCTTCTATACATCACGTGCAGCAGAAGCGCTGGATTTTCCCTAACAGAGGCTTCCTGCGACAGCTTATAAGCCTGGACCAAAAACTGCAGGATGGCGGGTTAAATTAGTCACAATAACAAAGCAAAAAACAACCCTGTGATTCCCGTAAAATGTTTCCCATTTGCACCATTTATTGCGCATATAAACCAAAGTGTTCAGTTCACTCTCCCCTCGTTCCTGAATTCTCCCCCTAGGCCTTGCATCAGTGAACAGACCAATCAATGCTACAGCAATATTAAATAACTCCATCCAGACAGTCAGAGAGAGCACAGTGAACACAGAGAGCTAATTTTGGAGCCAAGCAGCATTCAAACAACCACCTGCTCATGTCTCTCACTCAGATGTAGACTTTGGTGGTGAGGGGACAGTGGGCACAGACAGCCAGAGTAGTGTGTGGGTGTGCTGAAGGAGCACTCTGTGTATGGGAGAATGTCAAGGAGCAACCAACTAAAGGACCTGTTGCTTTTTAAGGAACTGGAGCTCATCTTGGATTCCTGCTCTGTGGATCTCACACCAGTGGATGAAGTCTGGCCCAACCTCTACATTGGAAACGTGTGAGTGTGTTTCATGTTTGTAGGCAGAAAGAACATCTTTCTGAGTTCTGCAAAAGAGAAATGGGTCAGTTTTATTAGCCTGTTAAGTACAGCATTTGTATAACTGGCACCTATTTAGCATTTATAGGTACAATATAAACAACGCACTGTTTTACTTTCTATTTTTTTCTTTTTGTATGTCTCCAGGGGTGTAGCACAGAATAAAAAAACTTTAAATAAGCTTGGTATCACTCATGTCCTGAATGCAGCACACTCCAAGCAGGGCAGCATTGGGGACCAGAGTTTTTATGGGGACACGTGCATTTACTACGGCATCCCAGCAGAGGATTCGGAGCACTTTGATCTCAGTCAGTACTTCAAACCTGCCGCTGAATTCATACATAAGGCCCTGGAGAGCAAAGATGGTAAAGTGAATGTAATTATTATGGTAGATTTTCTCCCAAAGCTCTCTCCCATCTTCCCTTTACATCTTACTTCCTGCTCCACAGGAAAAGTGCTGGTACACTGCATCATGGGCGTGAGCCGATCAGCCACTTTGGTCTTGGCATACTTGATGATGTGGCAGCATATGTCTCTGAGAGATGCTCTGAGGCATGTTGTCCAAAAGCGAGCCATTTACCCCAACCGGAACTTCCTGTCCCTCCTCCTCAAGCTGGATGAACAGCTGACACGAAAAAGGAGGCTGTGTCCTCTTCTTTGACACTCCTCCTTCTCATTGTTCCTTCATTTAATTCATAGCCTCAAGACCTCTGCATAGGGGTCTGTCATGTATCTGTTACATGCTACATTTCAAAATTGGTTTATTGTGTGTTATTACTTTTATATGTAGATATTTTGTGGCATTCATTGTGGACAGCAAAGTAAGAATATCATTGCACAGGGAAACATATTTCCTTACTGTGCATATGACAGTAAAACTTGATTTGATTTGATCAGATAACAGCCCACTCTAATTAGTGTTGGACTTGTTTGTAAATATCTTGTGTTATGGGAATCTGTTTGATGAATGAGCCTAGGGTGACTTTTATCTATTTTTTATTTCTAAAGTTGTCTACTTTCTCTGCACAGCACAGCAGCAGTGGTCATGTTGGAATTTCCTGTTATTCTAAGTACAGCCATATGTATGTTATGTTTATCTTGGTTTGTTTTTCATATTCAAATGTTTTCTGTGTGTTATGAAATCTTTGTAAATATAGCTTTACATTTTACAGTAATATTTTATAATATCTTATTAAACTATTTGGGTTAGATGGATATGAAAAAAGAAGTACACCATAATTTTGAACTTCATTATAAAGTATGCACATCAAACAAAACAATTACTTGAACAGTTTGCTTAATAAGATAGCTTGTCATTCTTGGATTCCACAAATGAAATAATAAGTTCTTTGTTTTCGCATGCTGATTTTTTCTTTCTCGTAAATAACCAAGAACTACTTAAATATTGCTTATTGTGACAAAAAGCTTTTTTTAAATTTTTGAGCAAACATCTTGAGCCCCCGTCCTTTCTTTATATTTTGCTTTCAAGGAGCCAGACTTTCCTGTAATTAAAGTGTGCTCTTGACCAAGAGTTCACCGGGCTTCCTGAAGGTCTTTCAAAGTTTTTCTTTGGACACTAGCTGCTTCTTAACATATTTTTAGTCCAGTGGCAATGGAGGAAAAAAGAAGAGGTGTCAGGCCTAAAAAAATGACCTACAGCAGATGAACAGTATCTGAAAGTTATGTTCTTAAGAAAAAGGAAGAAAAATCCAACAAAGACCTGACACAGGCCCTGAAAGATGTACTTTCAGGAAATTGAAGCCTCACCTTAATGGAAGGGTGGCTGTGAAGCCATTCTTAAGGAAGGGAAACAGTGTCTGATTGGTAGTAGGTTAATTTTTCAGCATTTATCTTTCAATAAAAGTTTAAATGTTTCAATAAATTGTTGCACCGATTTCACTTTTTCCTAAACAAATTATAAAGAACTGAGTGTTCAACACTTTTACACAGTACTGTATCTTAACATATTCATCTTGACAAAAATTACAGGGAACTCCAAGGCGGCAGGTCAAAGGGTAATTGACAGATTTGTGAGGATGAGCTTGACAGCGGCTTGACTGACTGGGTACTTATTACAAATGGAGTCTGGCTTGTTGTTGAGGTTTACTGTTCACCAGGCAGTGAACCTTAGGCAACAGAGGGTGTTCGGGTAGCAAAGGGTTAAACTAACATGAAACAACCTTAGCTTGAATAAAGCAGACAAGCTAACAGAACAAACTGGCAACCACTGGATAGAATACTGGGGTAGATATATTGCTGAGGTTTGATTGGATGATGAAGTGGAGGTTGGCCATCAGGTGATTTCTCAGGAACAGGAAGGAGGGGCAGCTCCCACAGGTCACAGACACACAACACACAAACAGAGGAGAGACCAAAAAGGAGGGAGGGAACAAGAAACACAAAAAAATCTACTAATCCTGGCAGGGACTATAAAGAAAAATGAGGATTTCTTTCAGACTATAACTGAGGTCATGTTAACTGTTACTGTTGTGCTTCAGACTTACTCATTACACAGCCTAAGGTCGTGTGCTCTTCTTTTTCTAAACTTCAATTTACAGTAAACAGCCTAATTAAGTCTGAGCACAGCAAATGTGGCTATATCTCGCAAATCACTGATGAAAGCCGTCCACAGCTCTGGTTATATCTCTTAAAGGGGCAGAGCAGCAGGTTTTACTCATTGCCTGGGTAGCAACACAGACACATGAAGAGCAGCAATGTGTTACATAACAGTCTGTAGTCATCATGGAAACATGTGAGGTAATATCAAATCTCTCAGAATAATGCCACACTGTTTTCTGTAAGAATGGAACTTCGGGGATGCGTTCAAAATTAATGAAATGTGTTTTAAGTGCCTGAGCCACTGATGAATACAGTGTGTACTTTGTGGCTTTCAAGTGTATGATTACAGAGTTATAAAAGGAAACAGGCTGCAGTTATGTGTGGCTGTGATGGAGAAATAAGAGTGTGCATAGTAGGAGAAGAGACTGAAGAGACCACACTGAAGTAAGGTAAGGTGGGATCCTGGGTTGAAACTGGTTAGTTTGGAGATTTTTCAAGTTTCACCAAGGGAGATCATAAGCATTTAGAAAGCATGCAGGTGTGGGTTTTGAGGAAAGCTTAGTTAAAGATCAGTATATTGTTAAGAGACGCTGGAATGGCTAAGATGTTTACATGGCAAACTCCTACAGAAGTTTTTCATGGTTAAGGCTTAACAAATTATCTTTTGCGTGTGTGTGTGTGTGTGTGTGCGCGCGCGCGTGCCCGTGCCAGTACAGTATGTCTCTCAGGGATCCTCCATATGAACCTCCCTCTGTCTCAGAGCTGCAGGAGTTTCTGCTCACTGACAGACGACCGACTGGGCATGTCAATCAAGTCTGGCCTAATCTTTACATAGGCAATGAGTAGGTTCACCCATATTAACATGCACACACACATGCATGTGTAAACATTCTTCACTCATTTAGGAGTGCGTATGTGACTGTGTTTCAGGGTAGCAGCTCGTGACAAGGGCACTCTTCACAGTCTAGGCATAACTCACATTGTAAACGCTGCTCATGGAACCCCCAGTCCAAGCCCCGGGGTCTGTTTCTACGTCAACACTGGAGCACATTTCTACAGAGACATGCCAGTGGATTATTATGGGGTGGAAGCTGATGACGCAATAAACTTCATCCTCAGCCCTTTCTTCTATCCAACAGCAAGATACATCAGAGCTGCACTGGCCATGGGAGGCAAGTCATCAGACTTACAGAATGTAATTGGATTTAATTTCAGTGCCACTTTTTTAGGCACAGCTGCACCATCTAATAAAACCAAATCTTATTCTATGATGCCACAATGTTTATTGTTAATTGAGGCTTGAGAATTTAGATTTGGTTGTATGGATCTTTTCTGGGACCTCCCTACCTTTCCATGTGTGGTAGCAAGACCCAAACACAGACATAAATATTACAGACATGACACAATTAATGAGACACGGGGTGAAAGGTGTAGTTGGAGATGGGTTGCAAAGTGGCTTGAAGATGCACAGAAACTGAGCACAAGCCAAAGCATCCTAAATACCAAGTGGCTTATGAGATTTGTCAATTGGATGTATAGAATTATATCACCTGAGCCATCAGCTGATGTGGACTGGCACTGATAGTTGATCTGCTGGGACTGAGGCTTCACTACACTTCATAGCTTGCCTGAACTAAGCCTACGCTCAATATTTTAGTAATGTGGTCATAGTTGATGGTGGTCCTGTTGCTATGACACTGAAAAATGTTTCAAATGTTCTGCCTCCCTCATGTGAAAGACACAAATCTCCAATATAACAATAATAGTTTAGTAAAACTAGAGGATTCCAACAAACTGTGTATGGATGTACCTCACACGTATATATTTATTGCTGAGGGTAACAGGGATTCTCTCTGTCCCAGGACGGGTGTTTGTACACTGTCTGATGGGTGTTAGCCGCTCTGCAACCTTAGTGCTTGCCTTCTTGATGATTGCTGAGGGCCTGAGGTTGCAGGAGGCAGTGGCTGCTGTCAGACCACACAGAGACATCTGCCCAAACCCAGGCTTTCTGCAGCAACTCCGCAGCCTCGACATGAGCCTGGAGAGAGAGAGGAGGAGACGACGGCAGGCCCAAACACTGTAAAGAAACACTCAGACACACACAAAACCACAAACATCAGCACATGCATACATATATGCACACACACACACACACACACATGTTTATTGCTACAGAAGTCAGTTAGCCCAGCAGGAAGAAACGCCATCTCTGACTGAGCTGAGGAAAATTCTTTGGACGGACAGGAAGCCATTGGCACCTGTAAATCAAGTCTGGCCGAACCTCTACCTTGGAGATGTGTGAGTAGAAAAATCTCATTCAACAGCAGAGAAAGATTCCAAAAAAGATATTACAGTATGTGGTGTGTGTCTGCAGGTCTGTGGCACAAGATAAAGCCACACTCTCATCTCTGGGTATAACTCACATACTGAATGCTGCAGCAGGTCGACACCGGATCAACACGGGTCTGCAGTTCTACAGTGACCTTGAAGTGGAATACCACGCTGTTGAAGCTGCAGACCATCCGGAATTCAACCTCCAACCTTTCTTCAGATCTGCTGCACATTTCATTGACTGTGCACTGAAGAAAAATGGTCAGTGAGACAATTCAACAGCAGAAGTTGATCTGTAGTTTAGAAACAAATTGATATTAAACTAGTATGCTTTATTTTCAAGTCCTGTTAATTAAACTAATTACATTGTCTTTTAGGGAAGGTGTTTGTTCACTGTGCCATGGGTGTTAGTCGCTCTGGAGCACTGGTTTTGGCATACCTGATGATCTGTCAGGGCCTATCGTTAGTGGAGGCCATCAATGCTGTGCGTCTGAATCGAGACATTGGACCCAACTCTGGTTTTTTGGAACAGCTCAGACAGTTGGAGTTGAACCTCAATCCACAAAACAGACAGATCCCAGAGGAGAACTGTAATGACACATCCTGATAATGAATACACTCAGGAACATGCCGTTTCTCCCTTGTTGGGCACCTGTGTTATTGTAATCAACACTTCCTACCAAAAATAATAAAATCTTTAAAAAACAAAACAAACAAAAGCAGTGTGTCACCTGTTACAAGAAAAGTTCAGTCTCTTGACTTTGTTTTATGCTTCCAGAAAGAAGTCGGCTCTCAAGTATGCGCACAGATTCACACACCTGTCCACATGCGTGACATTCTTCTGATGGAAACAATGCAAGATACCACTCATACTGCACATTTGCTTTGGGGTAAAAAATGCATCACAATTAAGTTTGTTTCTGTACCATACTCTCTGTACTAAAGAAAAACATTGCTTGTCGTGTTAGGGATCACATATCACTAATATGACAGGATCACATTATGAAGCATTCGTGTCTGTCACGCTGTAGAGGTCAGGTGTTGTAGCCCAACTGCCTAAAAATATCATCTTAAACACAGAGCCTGAGAGCAGTTACCATTCCAAATCTGTATTTTAGTCTTCATGCTTCCTCCAGAGGGAGGGCTCTGTTGCTACACACACATGCACGCACACACACTGTTCACGCTGTCCACTGAGAAAAGCAGAGGTCTCTGATCCTGCTCTGAGACAGATTTTTAAAAAGGTGAGTTATTTTTTTATACTAAAGTAAATCTTTTTTGTAGTTTTTTCCAACAGCAGTACCGTAAATAGATATCACAAACCTCATGACTCACTGTTAACTTCAGTTCACAGCTCTGTTTTACTCCAGTGTTCCAAAACCATGTACAGGGAAAGCTTGCCATGAATCAGATACGACAGAGATGAAAAATTAGTTTTCCACTATAGAGTGCTGAAATAGCTTTACAAATGAGTAGAATAGCCTTTGAATGTATTAGCTGAGACAGATTTAAAAAATGAATACAATTAAAATTGGACTTTTTTGGGCACCCAGTACCTTGTATACTTTTTAAAGTTTTAACTTTTGTTGTTGTTATAATAAAACAGTAGTGACTATAGCATTAAACAATAGCTCATGTCACTTTAACTTGTATATGGCACCAAGATAAAGCAAATCATTATAACCAATGGCATACCTACATCCTCTATAACTATTGGAACTGTGGGTTACACACTGTATAGAGTTGGAATTATTATTGATAATTTAGTTATTAGCTAGTATTAATTATTTTTATTGTTGATTAATTTGATGTTTTTTATTAATTGTTTGGTCAGAGAAAGTTACTAAACTAGAGAGTCTATTTTATTCAAAATAGAGAATTCTTCTTCTTTTTCTTCTTCTTCTTCTTCTTCTTCTTCCAGCTGGTTGGTTTTAAGGATTGCCAGAGCAGATCATCTGCCTCCATCTTACACTGTTCCTTGCACCATCCTCTGCCACCTCTTCATGTGCTCCTTCTGCACATCCATGAACCTTCTCTGTGGTCTTCCTCTTCTCCTCCTGCCTGGCAGCTCCATTTTCAACGACCCTTGCCCGCTATATGTATTCTCAATCCTCTGTATATGTCCAAACTATTTTAATCTTGCATCTCTGACTTTATCTCTAAACTTCTCAACCTGAGCTGCTCCTCTGATGTATTCATTTCTAATCCTGGTCACTCTCAGTGAAAATCTCAGCAGCTTCAACCTCCATCTCTGCCTCTGCCTCCTGTGCTTTTATCAGTGCCACAGAATTCAGTTAGGAGCTGAGATGGGCTTTGGGTGGTAGTGACAAGTTATCAGATCATTGCGAATGCACAGCTGAGAAGGTGGGGGAAATGACCAAGAAGGTATTTGGTGTGTCCTCTGGACAGAAGAAAGAAGACAAGGAGACTTGGTGGTGTAATGAGGAAGTACAGGAAAGTAATCAAAAGAAGAGGCTGGCAAAGAAAAAGCAGGATTGTCAAATAGCTAAAGAAAGTAGGCAGGTGTGGGTGGCAAAGGAAAAGGCGTATAGTCCTTTGGGACTTGGTTTGGGAACCAGAGAGCTCCAGTTCAAGACTGACTTAGAGCACTACATGTGTGCAGGCTGGAAGCTGGAACAAAAAAAGAAGAAATGTTGCAGAATGCTGTATGTTAACAACAATAGAGTGTAGAGTTTTGAATTTTGGAACTCTTCTTCACCTCTATTGTGCTTTGGATGGTTGATCCCAGGTATTTAACATGTCTGCCTTTGCCACCTCTACTCCTTGTATCTTCACCATTCCACCTGCCTCACTCTCATTCACAGACATGTATTCAGTTTGATCTGTGTCTCTAGTCAATTGATACAAGTCCTTTTCTCTTTCCATAGTGTTCAGCCTACCATACAAGTCACTATACGCCTTTTCCTTTGCCTTTGCCACCTACTCCTGCCAACTTTCTTCATCTCCTTGACAATCCCACTTTTTCTTTCCCAGCGTCTTCCTTGATTACTTTCTTGTACTTCCTCATTCCATCACCAAGTCTCCTTGTCTTCTTTCTTCTGTCCAGAGGACACACCAAATACCTTCTTGGCCATTTTCCCCACCTTCTTAGCTGTACATTCCGAATGATCTGATAACTTGTCACTACCACCCAAAGCCCATCTCAGCTCCTAACTGAATTTTGCACATTCTTCCTTCTTCAACGTCCACCATTTAATCCTCGGCTCTGCTTTTACTCAATTCCATTTCTTGCTTTCCAAAGTCATCCTACAGACCACCATCCAATGCTGCCTAGCTAGCTACATTTTTCCCCAACACTACCCTGCAGTCCTCTATCACTTTCACATTGCCCCTTCTGCATAGAATATAGTTCACCTGAATGCACCTTCCTCCTGCTCCTACCTCCTACTCTTAGAGGTTACCCTATCTTCCTGTCTTCCTAAAGTATGTGGTCACCACAGCCATTTCCATCCTTTCACAAAATCTCTTCACATTCCTTTTCTTAACACCATACCTACCCAACACCTCCTCACCCCCTCTGTTCCATCACATAAGTCCACTCCAATCACAATTCTCACCCCTTACCACTTCATCCAACTTATTCCATAATTCCTTGTTCTCTTTTCCAACTTGTGAGGCATATGCACTAACTGTTTTGTCCAAATAAGAATTTTTAAAATTCTGAAGAAATTCAACACAAGGCCATTAAACTGTTTTATGATTAACTCCGGGAATATGTGTGTTTTGTGAATGGAACAACTGAAAGATGTCCTCATGTGTGGTGAAGTCCAGAGGTAGAAACCCATATGCAGCTGTTCAGGTGGACCCAGACAGTGATTACATCACTCCAGGAACATTAGATCTTGAGCAACTGTTCTGGACTGGGACCACAGCTCAGTATACCCACTTCAACCAGGTCTGGCCAAATATCTACATCGGTGATGAGTGAGTAAATGCACATACTGCAGATATTTTTCATTCTACATATCGCCATAAGATTAGCCCATACACAAATATTTAGTCAAATGTGCCAGAGTTCATGATGACAGCTTCATGTGGAGCCCTCTGTGTTGCACAAAAACAGAAAAACAGCTCTGGAGCGGCCTGGCCTGATGGATCTGGGGATTACACATGTCCTGAATGCAGCAGACGGAAAGTGGAATAATGTGCTGACTGGTGCTGAGTACTACAGAGAAATGGACATTCAGTACTATGGTGTAGAGGCTGATGATAAACCCACCTTCAACATCTCCCAGTACTTCAGCCCTGCAGCCCAATTCATCCATGAGGCCCTTGCTCACCCACAAAGTAAGTCTTGGAGGAGGGTGAGAGACAGTGTTTATTTGTTTTTGTACAGAATACAAAACTTTTAATTGAGTTCATGGTCTGGAGAAGCAACTTTTTTGTTTCTAATGAGCCCATCTATGTTCATTTTCTCCAGATAAGGTGCTGGTGCACTGTGTGATGGGTCGGAGCAGGTCAGCAACACTGGTCCTGGCATACCTGATGATGAAACACAGTTTGACCGTAGTGGATGCTATTGAGCATGTGCGACAGCACCGTTGTATCCTGCCTAATCATGGCTTCTTAAAACAGCTCAGAGCCTTGGATATTGCACTGCAAGAGGAACGGTTGAGACAAAAGATAGAGATGCAAGATAAATAGTACACAACAGACAAAGAGTCAGTTAACTTAAAATTTTCTTTTGTTTTAATGTCATGTATTAAAGAGTGCACATTTTTCTTTTATTATTTCACGATTAAACTTTTGTTGTTTTCCATAATTCAGTGTCAGTGTCATAAAGTCAGCCAGTGTTGGTGCCTGATCAGAAAATGGACAGTCTGATTCAGTCCATAACTCATCTCAGTGAACTCAATGTCATGTTCAAGAAACCAGTTTGAGATGAACTGAGCTTTGTGACATGGCATGTTATCCTGCTGGAAGCAGCCATCAGAGGATGGGTACATCATGGACATGGTCAGCAACAATACTCAAGTAGGCTGTGGTGTTTAAACAATGCTCAGTTAGTACTTGGGGGCCAAAGTGTGCCACAAAAAACATTCCCCACGCCTTTATACCACAAGCAGCCTTAACTGTTGATACAACACAGGATGGATCCATGCTTTTTTTCGTCCTTCTTCACAAATTATGACCCTACAATTCAAATGTTGCACCAGAAATCAAGCATCATCAGACCATATAATGTTTTTCCAATCTTCTGTTGTCCAATTATGGTGAGCATGTGCAAACTGTAGCCTTTTTACTGTTCTTAGCTGACAGGAGTGGCACCCAGTGTAGTCTTCTTCTGTTATAGCTCATCTGCTTCGAGGTTTAACATTTTATGCATTCAGAGATGCTCTTCTGCACACCTTGGTTGTAATAGGTGGTTATTTGAGTTACTGTTGCTTTCTTAGCAGACTAAAGAAGTCTGGCCATTTTCCTCTGGCATTAACAAGGCATTTTCACCCAGAGAACTTACTGGATATTTTCTTTTTCTGACTATTCAATGTTAACCCTAGAGATGGTTGTGCAGGAAAGTCCTTATAGATCAGCAGTTTCTGAAATGCTAAGAACAGTCCATCTGGCACCAGCAATCATACCATGTTCATGGTCATGTAAATCCCATTTCTTCCCCATTCCGATGCTCATTTCAAACTTCAGCAGATCATGTTGACCATGTCTAAATGCACTGAGTTGCTGTCACATGACTATGTGATTAGATATATGCATTAAGCAGCAGTACGACAGGTGCATCTACTAATGCGGCCAGTGAGCGCACACAGGATATAATGCGGAATTGATAAAACTACTGTCCTCTTGCACCTCCTTGGCTACACTTCATGTTCCACCATTATATTTGAAAGCTATTTATTTCAAAGCACTGAGATCAACTTGCAACAGCAGACTGAGTGAATTTTATCTCCATCTGCAGAGTGTTGCCAAGTACTGTAAGTTGATCTCCAGATCTCACTCAGAAAGGCACACAGAGGAAACAGATTTTGATCACAGAATCAAAATTTTAGAGTTAAGGCTGCTGATCTGAAGAGGCTCTACTCATGATATTATCTGGACATTTCTACATACAGATTAAAAGGCAATGAGAAGCCAGAATCAAGGAACCTCTACGAGATACGGGCTAAATTTCACATTATTAACTAAAAATAAAGACTCTCACAAATAATTATGATAAAATCTGTTTTATTTTTCTGTATGAGTCATCGTGGTCTACAGCAGACACGGGCAAAATGGGTATTATTGAGACTAGGAATAAAAGGGTTATAAGGCTTTTTGGTGTATCTGAACACGTACCATTAAATGAAGGGACACTAAACAATAACTTTGTACAACCAGAAACACCTCTTACAGTATTTAGAGAAGTGCAAATACTTCTTAACTTTTTATATGAATTTTGAATAATATTATATTGAAGTATTCAGTGCTTAAATCACCACTGAATGAATCACAACACAACGACAAAGTCATGTATATACAGACGTTTGTAATGTTTGGCCCCACAATACAATTAGTACATGATCTCGAATTTGTCCTCACATTTCTTTGCCATCATCGGCTGGTTTAACACAGCTGGCAGTCCTGAAGTTGGGCCATGATATTGCAAGAGATTAACATGCACAGATTGGCCATTAATTCAGTTGAAAAATGAACAGCAGATAAAAGGTCTGCTTTAATGCCCACTGTATTCCTATGACAGAGAACTTCCAAATATAGTGATCTATTTCCCACAATACCACCACCTGAAATATACAGTAGGGAGGTCATGTTTACACTTTAATACCCTCATGAGCCGCTAACTGGCCATCACAGATCATGCTTGAAAGTTTCTGTGCACAAACAAATGCATGCTCACATAACATCTCTAGGCCTCTGCCCATCAAGTCTGCAAACTGCTACACTTGCAGAGGATGAAAGAAAGGCACTCATTACTTGATGCCGGTAACTTCTGAACAGTACTGACACAGTGTGGTCAACATTTAACAGCTTTCACATGACCTAATAGACAGAAGCTTGTATATATTTTTAAAAAATACTCTTAAAATGCTATTTGTTTTATAACTGGCCTGTTAAATGATAACTGAACTAAACAACTAAAACACATCTCTGCTGCAAATTTCAGTGCAGCATCCAAAACCTCTCCTTAAGGAGTTTTATTTTTTTAGTCCAGTGTGTAATGTGTCCTCCTGTTGCAATAGCCTTTTGTGCTTGGATTCTGTCTCCCAAGGGGAAAAACTTCAGACTCACGCAATGTCAACACACATTTTTTCAGCAGATTCTGATGGGTGTCAGCACTGCCACATGATGGAAGCATCAGAGCCAAAACACAGCTCGAAACTATCCAAATTAAATGTCTGTAAAAAGAGGATTTTACATTTAGAGCCCTTTTGTAAAGCACAATTATCGCATTCGTTGGTGTTACCATGATTCCTTTATGGTAATTTATATACACACACACAAAACTTCCCTGGCTCTTTGCAACATGATCCTCTTGTGGCTCCAAGTGGAGAAAAGGGAGACAGGCACACATCAAGTAATGATCAACCCAACTATCAGCTGTTAAGAAATATGAATTAATTGAAAAAAAAAGTTAAGAGTTGCACTTGTAGAAAATAGCAGAAGTTATAGGTCAGAGTTTTGGAGGCAGAGTGAGTACGAGGTTTCAGGCTGAAGGAAAGGTTTCCCTGAGGAATCCTCAGTTAAAGTCAGGTTTTTCTGGGAAGGTGCAACCTGCTCTTCTGATGATGACGTTGGCAGCGTAGTGTGCCGCCTTCACGCACTGATCCAGAGGTTTATCTTGGACCAGCTCAGACAGGAAACCTGTGTCACAAAGTAAATTTTTGAAGAAGAAATCCACAGAAGACACAAGACAGACGCAAATCAATCAAGAAATATCTAACCAGAAACACCGAAAGTCTCTTACCTCCTACAAAGGCATCGCCTGCACCATTTGTGTCAACAATGTCCTTGGGGTCAATCTTCAGTACAGAAAAGGTTTCAATCTTTTCATCTGGAGAGGTAAAAGGAGAAAAATTACATTCTACAGTTTAATTCTACATGAGGACACTGAGAGAAAATAAAATAATACCAGGAAAGGGAAAAAAAATAGTACCGTGGACCATAACAGTTTCATCCTTCCCCTGGGTCAAAACTACAATCCGCTGTCTCTTTGTGTTGGCTTTGGGTAGAGCCTGGGCTTTTTTGGCAATTTCTTTAATGTCCTTGGTCTACAGACAAAATACACATTAACAAAAACAGTGGATTACAGACAAAATACATAGAAAAGGCTGTTTCTCATAAAAGAAAAACAAAGACAATCTAGTCATTTACCTCAAACTCTTGTGCTTTAGCAAAAGCACCTGCCTCCTAAGAAAACAATATTTGATTAATATAAAATATTTGCAAATCATTAACATTTGTGTTGAGATTGCAGTATGAAAGTGCGGCTTACTGTCTCATTGCCAAACAGCACATCAACGTAGGGCAAAACCTGCATGAGATTGTCCTTAAAGAACTCGCAGATGAAGGGCGCAGACAGGTTCATGCAAAAGAGCTTGTTATTTTCAGAAGCGTGCTTTGCTACTTTCAGGATTGACTCCAAGGAGACAGTCAGAAAGAAACCCTGGAAGGAAGGAATGACACTTGGTCAAGACTAATCTGCTTTTTTTATTTGATGGATCTAATGACTCACATACAGTAAGGTCTTGAATAAAAAATGCCCCAGTACATCTTGAAAGTCCCCCATGGACCCTCTGATAGCCAAAGTTGGGTACAAAGGTGAATGAGAGTACATCACCTCAATATTAGAAGTTCAGACAGGACAGCTAACATCAGAGTAAAATCATTTATCACAGAATTACATGCATATATGTGGTTGTGATACTCTGAGAGAATAACGCATGATATAGACTGTCCCTGAGAAAGCAAACACATATATGAATTAATGTGGGAGAAAGCTGACTAGTGGCAGAGATGAAATTCAGATCTGTACCAGGATAAAATGAGTGATGATGTGAGAGAACAGAACGGGATGAATCGATGAGTGCTGACTCAAATTGCAAAGTAATCTGGAGGAACAGAGTGAATTCATGAACGACCGGATGAAAAGCGGCTTGTGACTAAACTCTATGCCCACCTTAACTACTAACTACTACAAAGCTTCATTTAAGGGCACAATTCTGCATACAGTGATGCAATACTTACAGCAATATAATAGACTTTAGCTTTTTCCACGAGCTTCCAGTTTTCTTCTAGATCTAGATGTTTATCCTTCTTATAACAGTTAGCAGCAGCTAGGTTAGCCACCAAAGACCTGAGAGAAGAAACGAAGTGAAATGTAGGGTCAAAAACAAACGAGATCACAGTAAGTTAACATGCTGTTAACATTCAATTATCCACCTGTTATCTCCGGTGATGCAAGCAGCACATGTCCCTGTGGGCTCCTCGTCCTGCTCATAGTAGTGGGCATCTACATGGGTCTCCTCAGCCTTCTGCTTCAGGATCTCTCCAAACTTGTCTTTGCCAATGCACCCAAAGAATGTGCCCACCTTATGTGGTTCTTGGATCATCCACTGCAGACAGTGAAAGGACCTAGTATCAAGATCAGCTGACCAATTCTCCTCACAAAGACCAATACTTAAAATAAAACAAGCCAGTTTATGTGTGTACATCTCACCTGAGCAATCTTTATGGAGTTCTGTGTTGCTCCACCTGCATGGTATTCAACTTTGAACTTCTTCACCAGCTCCTCAAACCTATAGACATACACAAATATGTCCAGAAAGGAGAGTCAGTGAGCGTTTGTTCACTTCTGCAAAACTCAGACCTACGATATTCTTCCATAGGTAACAAGCTAAATGTAGGATGAATCATTAATGATAAGTTTCAAACCCCAGCGAAGTATTAATCATAATTGAGCAGGCTACTGAATAAAACATTTTTAGTACTGACTAAACTGTGACTGCTTGGCAAGTTTTAGTCAGACTGATAATCCACAAGAACCCATGGTGACACATGTGTAACAAGCACTTTAAATATTCTACAATCTTCCTTATAAAGCTTTAGGCTTGAGCTTAACTTATGAAGATCCTAAGTGAAAAATGGGGTTGGGTTCTTACGGGTTAAGAACATGATGACATTTTATGAAATAGGGGACGAGAACTAGTCTTGGTCTGTAAAATTAAAATAAATGTTTTTAAAATCTGGCCAGAGGCAGCAGAACTCTGCAAACTTTATGTAAAGCTTGCAAGCCATTCCCTAGCTACAGTCTAATATTTAATGGGCAGAGAGCGTATTCAGGAACAATGAGCTTTTTTGAGTCTGATTTAAAAATCAATGGGGCCTTTCTAAGACTATCAGGCAGCTGGTTTCAGCTTTGTAATGCATAATGATTTATAGACTGGTTTGAGTTTGCCCTCAGCTGTCCACTGTAAGTGGTCTTACAGCACAATGATATGTGATATGTAATGTATTCAGATTTACACACTTCTCTATTCTTACTGATCACTCAAAACATTTTAACTGCAAGTCACATTTTGAACCATAAATTCATACAGTGATTTATTCTATTCACTTTAAGCAATACATCTACCACACATCCCCAGCCAATTTAGAATCACCAATTAACCTACCATACATGTCTTTGCACTGTAGGAGGAAGTCAAGAATACCTATAGGAGACTCACAAAGGCATGGGGAGGACATGCAAACTCCACACAGAAAGGCCTCAGCTAAGGTTTGGGCCAGGAACCTTCTTGCTGTGAGGCCACAGTGCCATCCACTGTATCATGATGCCACCTACAACTGGGGCCGCGTCCACATAGACATTTATAACAGAGTTTTTGCTGCATATACAATTATTTGTAGACCTCTAAACAGAGCTTTAGAAAAATCACCAGGTTTGTAATTTTTAAAAACTATTTTATTAAGGAAGATTAATATATCTGTAAATGATTAGGGAAAATTAAAAACTTGGCAGTGGTCATAATATTAGTATTGTATCAGCTTGCATGACACTGCATATTGATGGTTATATTGTGGTGAGCTTGGTGATGCATGTGGCTGGCTGCTGCCAGTAACACCTCATAGTATAAGGCTACACTCTCTGCAGATAGAAGCCTCATATTTTTTCTGGGTCAAGTATACAATACATGCCTGACTGACCACTGATTATACTATCTGAACCATTTATGATTGTTATATAATGCAGATATACTTTGATGTTTTGCTTACAGCTAAAGCCTGAAAATTTGCCATGTTATATCACCTTAATGTAGCTGTGAAACAAACCAATACACCATTATGTGTTTTATGTGAGCAGTGGAGACAGCATGTTCAAATATGTCTTCAGAAACTGTGACAGGCCCACTGCTGCTAAAGGTCCTGAGACTGAGCCAGAGGTTGGAAAGGGGGTGATGGGAAGAAAAATGGAGTAAGGGTGAGTGTCTATTGTTGAAATTATCTCACTAACGGTTGAGTCCCTGAAGTGTTTTCACCAGTGGAGAAATCCCCAGCATGTTAGTATTCTCTGAAGACTAAAACAAGCACTGTCAGGAAGGGCTTAAATACAAACATGACTAGAAGATTAAACATGTGTGGACTTGCACCTTTATATAAGCCATCAATGATTCCTCTATTTGGCGATCTGAAACTGGAAATCATAGACATTTACCTTAGGAAATTACCCATCATATATAGAGATATAATTGTGTTTGGTTAAAAGTTACTTCTAGCTTATTAGTTTAAATATCTGGCCAAATCAAACATCAACCACTCTTAAAAACATATGTTGCGTTTCTATTAACCCTAGTCCTGCCAGCTATACAACCAGCTAGACAACCGGCAGTGGACGAAAACACCGGAAGTGATCGATATAAAGACGACCGGCAGTACACAAAACTTATCTGGGACATCAATATATTGAGGTCCAGCAGTACTAGGGTTAATATCTTAAGTTTTAACAAGCACTATTGCCTGCCCTAAGCAAATATTAATTACTAAAGGGCAACCTGTTATCTCATACAGAGACTGTACTGTAAGGAGTAGAAATACATCAGTATAAACACACAAGGTTGCATATGACTTTCTTATCTCCTGCTGTTAAATGTTTGCTTTCTGGCTCTTGTCTCAGCAGGACTGGGAGGCAAAGTGTCCTGGTTCGCTATTGGATGAGATGGCCTCACTGTGCTGAATCTGGTGCTCTACCACTGGCTGTCTATAAAGGAGCAGAGGTCAATCGTGGCAGTTTCTAGTGTGCACCTGTTTTGACTGGCCCACTCGAGAGCAGAGAGGCGCAAACTCTGTATGAATTCAAAATGCAAACCCAGTTTAAAGATTAGGTAAAGTCATGTGTAAGAGCTCTAGCACAACCCACATAATCTACAGTGAATTTTGCAAAAAAAGCAATACTAACAGTGCTTTGTGTTTGTCCTCAGCCAGGATCTGATCGTTGGGTTTCAGAGAGTATCTGCAAATAATTAAATGAGAAAAAGGAAGGATTAGTTTTTGCAAGTCATCATGAGAAAATATTTGTAAACTGGCCCTGATTCAAACACAAATAATAAGATTGTGGATGCTATTTATGCAAGTAAGAATTATAAACACAGTACAGATGCTGCAAAATGGGCTGTTCACCCCTACATAAAGTGAAGTTCCCTCGAAAGAAAGATTAAAGTTAGGGATTAAAGTACAGTTTTAGTCCTGCTTTATTGTATGTGAGACTGAATTAGAACTATGATTGGCTGGTTAAGCTCTAATCCAGGAGTTTACGCAAAGGGGTTAATGAGTGGACACTGAGCTGCCCTTTGACCCAGTTGTGCTGGTCAGCTCACTACTGCAGACCAGAACACAGCTACTCTGGTCAGGTCTCAGCTAAAATGTAATGTCACCAAAATCTCTGGATTACTGTAGCATAGGTAACCGCCGCAGGAACACCACACTTTTGAGTCATAAAGTGACTTTTTGGTGCTCTGCTAACTGAATTTAAGAGTTAGTAGAAGGAATTTAAATGTAGTATCACATGATAATTGTGACTGCGATGGAGCAAACAGGCAGACACATTCACTCTGCCAACACACAACAAGAAGTTCCCGTGTCAGGCTATATTAAAGCAATGCATCTCCCAGACATACAGCTCTGCTGAAGCTGATTATTGGGCAGCTCCTGGGGCTGTTTCCTGTGCTCTGCTTTCTTTTATCGTCTTTATCTTGTTTCTGCAGTGATCAAATTACATCAGAGAATCTCTCTCTCTTACAGTCAGCCTGTCACCAGTGTGACCTCGCTGATACCAAATGTCTGTACGTCAATGGTTCTGGTTCTGACTTGCAAAAAGGTGAACTCGTTATTCTTTCTTCTCTATAGTATTAGGGTTAATATAAATGGCAATATTCAGTGAGTGTATTACTATATTTGAATAAAACAGATGCTGAGGAGTCACCAGGGTGCTTTTGCATGTATGCACAGGACTACAAGCACTTAAGACTGGTTAAGTGCATCCCTCCAGTCCTTTAACTTACTTGTCCAAGAAGTCTTTGTCCACTACAGCAATGATGTCCAATAAGGGGTTTCCCATCCCAAAGAGTGAATTAGCACTGAAACATAAAGACAGAGACAGAATTATACCTCTTGAACAGTTTGAAAGCCTTAGCCTCTTTAAGTCTCTTTCTAATAACTAAATTCAGTTTTATCACTTTGTCTTCACTTTATTAAGGTTTTCTTAACAGTCCAGCTGTATTAGAAATTCATTACTGCTTGGAATTGTTAATTGAGTGGCCAGATACACAGACAGCCATCTGTTCAGCAAAGCACAGAAAGCCACATTTTCACTGACTTAAAAATGACTGCCCTTTCACTCCAATGAGCATGCCATCTTTTCATGGAAAAAGACCAAAGATTTGTTTCCATGCGACTTTAATCACATGACTTAAAATCTTTATTCACAGCAGACGGTACATATCAAAGAGATATAGACAGGAAACGTGCATGCCTAATCAAAAGACACTACAAAATCTGGTCAGTCATGCATGCAACTGACATTCACAACATGGCAACATCAGGACATCTGTATATGCTGTATGAGTGTGCATGCTGCTTCTGTTAGTGCAGTCTGTGCTTTTCCTGGGGCAAAAAAACTCAAAGCAGGGCTTGAATATCACAATAGTCTTGTGATGCCAAAAAATAGCCTTTCAGAATAGCACAGGAATGTTCCTACCATAGTGGCTCAAACATTTAAAACAGGAACTAAATGGCACCTCTGCTCTTTGTGTCAACTCATAATAGTCTTACATCAGTAGCTAAATACATCCGGCGGGTTAGTCCACAGTTGTTTATCTATAAGCAAATACTGAATTGTACATGCATTATAATACAGAAAGCGATCGTAGAAATGTTGGTAACACATGCTCTTAGATCTTTGTCTTGGCAACGTTTTTACAGCTGAATACACGTACTTGATGGCAACGCTTTAGGGAAACCCCCAGATGGACCGAGTCTTTGAACACAGTGCTTGACAGATGCCACCTCCACATGAACATGTGACAACATATTTCCCCCCCAAAAAAAGGCTCTCTGTCTACTCTCGCCTGAGGCAAAGATTTACAATTAGTATGGAAGAGCGCCTTTTGAAAAAGCAAAGAGCGGGAAGACGCATAGACCTGACAGTTGCTTATGCCACACAGATGGATTTTTGCCTCCGCAAACCATCTAGCCACCAGATGCTGCATCCTTGCTATTGTCTCCTACAGCACATATACATCTGCCCATATGCAGTCAGATGATTACTGGGCATGTGCAGGCAGTTACATTAAACCATGCCTGCCTTTAGATCAGATCCCCCATATGTCAGCATTGTCTTACCTCGCAGCAGACATGATGTCCTTCTCTGTGTGCACCAGCTAGATACTGACAGACCTGTTGAGGAACCTAAAACCGGTTCAGAAAAAGCTAAGCATTCAAAAACTTGACAATTTCAGCTTAGTGTGCAGGCATATCGATTGTCCCCTGCAACCACAGCTCCTCCTACTAGGGACTGACTGATTGGAGGCATCTGAAGGAGGAAGGGCCACAGCAGTGTGTCTGTCTGGCGATTGGCTTTCCTCGCAGACTCCACACACTCATTTGAAGCAAAATTACACCGTGAGAAGAGTGCTGATGATTGGGCTACTGAGGTGCTACGATAGGACAAGAGAAAGCTGCAGATGAGGTGAACAGCCGTCAGATTTCTTCAGGGAACACAAAAAAAAAAAGCACCAAAGCACTACGTACTGCCAGCAGCGTGACTGTTTTGGGGGAGCTGGTACAGGACTGTTATTGCATTGCTTTCTGCGCAGGGTCCACAACCAGTCCGAGAATTTCTTCCTGCAGGTGCGAACTTACGGTTATATATTAGCACAACTACCACAATCTAAACCCCGCTGCTAGATGAGCTTATTTTACAGAAGCGGTGTCTAAACGCCGCAGACCTTACCAGCTACCTTTATATCAGCAAGATCAAAGATCAAAGGACTTTATACCGGATGTTTCAAGCTTTGACCTCCTCTTCTCCCCACTGAAATGATTCAATGGTTTCCAGACACCCCAAATCAATTCCCCACCTCACCCTTGTCATGCTCTCTCATGCTCACACTGTACACTTTATAAGATTTGACTTGCACACACGTTAGCCTTCAGTTTAGAGGAGGTTCGTTATCTCCTCGCGCCAAAGAGGCGGTTCCGATTTTTTTAGCTTTAGGTCACCTTAGTTCGGCAGCAGTCTTTTTGGACAGGGACTCTGTCTTCTCCTCCTCTGAAAGTTTGGGTTTCTTTGCTTTGGGTTCCTCTGAAGCCATGGTTGACTGGGTTAAGCACGTTGCTGTCACCTTAGCCGGTGGGTAAATGTGGTCATGCTATCGGAGAGTAGCCGTTTGAGCCTCCGGGCGAGGACTCGCAGGCAGCGGCAGCCTCCCGCCTTACAGAGCCGCACCAATCAGAAGCCTCACACTCATGCACACGCGCGAAGGCGTGTTAGAGCCACGCAGGGGCCTATCCCAGAACAAACTCAGAAGGTATGAGATTTAACCAAATGTGACATGCGTGGTTTTTGTTTTTTGTTTTTTTTGCCTCTTCACTCCTCACAGAGTAAATTCCTGCAAGTTATTAATGGACATCCACCTTCTCATCCAACTTTAAGCAAGAAAACAAATCAGCCAGTTTCTCCAAAGGGCAAGGAAAGGCAGCACTATCTATAAAGCTCATTCATATGTAGAGATAGATTTCAGGCATTGTACAGAGTAACTAAAACAACACAAAACAAAAAAGAAGCCAATTAATGAAGCAACATTTAAACTCAGTACAACGCAGAGGACAATAAAAGAGATGAATCTAGATCAACTTTAAAAGTAGGAATACATATCTAAAACACCTTACAAACAAAAATTTTTTAAGTATTCAGGAATAATGAGCTTTCTTTTTAGTCTGATTTAAAAATCAATGGGGCCTTTCTAAGACTATCAGGCAGCTGGTTTCAGCTTTGAAAAGCATAATGATTTATAGACGGGTCTACTGTCCACTTCTTACTGATCTAAGTGGTCTTATGGCACACATATGTGATGTGTAATGTACTTGCATTTATATAACACTTTTCTATTCTTACTGACCACTCAAAGCATTTTAACTGCAAGTCACATTTTGAACCATAAATTCATACAGTGATTTATTCTATTCACTTTAAGCAATACATCTACCACACATCCCCAGCCAATTTAGAATCACTCATTAACCTACCATACATGTCTTTGCACTGTGGGAGGAAGTCAAGAGTACCTACAGGAAACTCACAAAGGCATGCAAACTCAACACAGAAAGGCCTCAGTCAAGGTTTGGACCAGGAACCGACTTGCTGTGAGGCCACAGTGCCACCTACAATTGGGGCCACCTCTATGTAGACATTTATAACAGAGTTTTTGCTGCATATACAATTATTTGTAGACGTCTAAACAGAGCTGTAGAGAACTCACAGCTCTGTTTTTTTTTTAAACTATTTTGTTAAGGGTGATTAATATATCTGTAAGTGATTAGGGAAAATTAAAAACTTTTAAGAGGCAGTGGTTATAATACTAGTACTGTATCAGCTTCCATGACACTGCATAGTTGATACTTTTACTGTGTCCACCTCCATAGTGAGCTTGGTGATGCATGTGGCTGGCTGCTGCCAGTAACATCTCTTAGTATAATATTATACTCTCTGCAGATAGAAGCCTCATATTTTTTCCAGGTCAAGTATACAATACATGCCTGACTGACCACTGATTATACTATCCGAACCATTTATGATTGTTATAAAACACAGATATGGTTTGATGTTTTGCTTACAGCAAAAGCCTGGAAATTTGCCATCTTCTTCTTCTTCTTCTGCCTCCATCTCACCCTATCCCTTGGATCCTCTTCCCTCACACCAACCCTCTGCATGTCCTCCTTCACTACATCCATGAATCTTCTCTGTGGTCTTCCTCTTCTCCTCCTGCCTGGCAGCTCCATCTTCAACATCCTTTGTCCAGTATATCCACTATCCCTCCTCTGCACATGTCCAAACCATCTCAGCCTTGCCTCTCTGACTTTATCTCGAAACTTCTCAACCTGAGCTGTCCCTCTAATGTACTCATTTCTAATCCTGTCCCTCCTGGTCACTCCCAGGGAAAATCTCAACATCTTCAATTCTGCCACCTCCAGCTCTGCTTCCTGTCTTTTTGTCAGTGCCACCGTCTCCAAACCATACATCATAGCAGGTCTCACTACCGTCTTGTAAACCTTCCCTTTCACTCTTGCTGCTATCCTTCTGTCACA
>VUQH01087375.1:0-25315 GCA_015106775.1 Etroplus canarensis
CGCCCGAGACGTCTCAGAATATAGAGACAGCTCTGGTCCTTCTTGTAGATGTCTTCTGTGTGTTTAATAAAGTTCAGGTATTTGTAGTCCTCCACCGTCTCCACACAGACCTCATGGATGGCCACAGGAAAAGTAGAAAGTACTTTGAGTGCTCAGTTACCGTTTCTATTTCACATTTCGTTATGCCAGGTGATCACACCACCAAGGCCTCTGCCACCACACCTGTATGGCTCCTCCTGCAGGTGGTGGGACCACAGGAGAGGTGGCTCATGAGGCCCATTTGGGCTGAACTTGGCCGGTCCCCATGGGTTAATGCCTGGCCTCCAGACACTTGCCAGTGAAGCCCCCCCACCTGGGCCTTGGTAACCCCGATCCGGGCCATAGATTTTCTCTCCAAAGAGGTCTTCAGAACCACACTTGGGCAGGCTCCTCACCCAAGACCAATGTGCCTTGGAAGATCCAACCAGGGGAAAACTGCCCCCTACAACAGGACACACAAACCCCTCCACCGCAGTCAGGTGGTGGCTAATGGAGGGGCACCATCTAAGTGAGGTGTTTTGAGGAGGAGACCCCGGGATAGACCTGGGACATGCTGGAGAGATTATGTCTCTTGGCTGGCTTGGGAATGCCACAGTGTCCCCCTGGAAGTGCTGGAGGAGGTGGCTGGGGAGAGGGAGCCCTGGGGACCTCTGCTTAGACTCCTGCGGTCCAGACCTGGATAAGGAGCAGAAAATGGACGTCCCACCCACCAGTCCTCTCTATCCACATTCATAGTTTCACCCTATATGCCATTCCAATTAATAAATCCTATAGAAATGACCCTGGTTGTCAGGTGACCTGTACACACGCTCAGAAAGATCTAATATTTTTTAACATTTATATGCACAGGAAACTTTAACCAAGCAGTTACAATCAGATTGATGAGCTAGAAGTTGGAAAAGAATAAGCACAATCCTGACATTTATTCCAGTTTAGCCATATTTAATGAGACATTCTGCCCACATGTCTCCTCCTGGCTTTCTCAAAGTGTGTCCTGTGGTTAAATCAGCCCACTGTGGTGTTAGCTCTGGGCCACACTTCAGTTGTCAGAGACTCAGAATGCTGAGACCAGCGGAGCAGGCCAGCTCACAGTCACATGACAAGATGTTGCATACTTGCTGACTTTGCAAATGCTGGCGGACGCACATCTGGCTGGGGACTTGTTGCCGTGGCTACAGGCTGACTGGCTTTTTTCGTTGTTGCTGTTGTTTGTTGCTTGTTCCGCTCCCTGCGTGGTGATTTGCCTGGACTCTTTCTGTGTGTGTGTGTGTGTGTGTGTGTGTGTATACACTGATTTGTTTTGCAGATTTCTCCCCTTTTTCTGTCCCTCTTCCACTCACTCATTCTTTCCCCTCTGCTTCTTTCTTGCACCACCACGTCCAACCGAGCTGCTCTGGCAAGGCCTTAAACCACCCCACCTCTCTCTCTCTCTCTCTCTCTCTCTCTCTCTCTCTCTCTCTCTCTCTCTTTCTCTCTCTCTCTTTCTTTTTGCCTCTGTCACTTTCTCCTCCAGCTGCACTCCAATGCATGCCAGAGATCAGATGTGATACTTCTGCCGGTCCAGACCTCCTGCATTAGACCGATGATAAAGAAAGGAATGAAGCCACCAGCCGCAGCGCCAACAGAGTCTGGCTCATTCAGCCTCCGTGTCTTTGATTGTGTTTGTGCTTCATCTGTCTTTCTCCTTTTCTAACCACAAACACAAAACAAGGGTGGGGCTGACCTCTAAGCTGTAGCGTCCTGATTTTATCCTCAGCGGCCAACATACCCCGAGGGAGGACGCTGTAATGATGACGGATGATGCTGTGAAACTGTGACGAGCAGAAGCAGACTCGTGGAGGCCCGATCGCTCATTTTCTGTGTCACAAAAAAAATCCCCCTTACAATTTACCCCACACACACGCGCATTCCTTCCAAGAATCTCCCACTCCAAGACAGTACAGCCACAGCAGACGTGTGTGTGTGTGTGTGTGTGTGTGTGTGCTTCCTGTGGACAGGAAGTTCACTAAAGGCCAGCAGTTGGACCTGTTTTGGAATAAAAAGGGAAGAAATTTTTCACCCCGCCCCCCCCAGCTTCCCTCCTTTAAATGTCATTACCTGCACGATTGCCACTGAGGATTTCGTTATCTAATAATAGACAGCGATATTACTTTGCTGCTTAATGGGCCGAGAAATTACAAAGTTTGGAGTCGCAGTAACAGGGTGTTCCTGCTCACTCCTTTTTGAAGTAAATGTGGCTGAGCTGCAGTTCTTCAAAGCGAGAGAGACTAATGAGTGTGTCCACTCTTAGATTCGGTTGTTCTCGTGTACCTGAGCCTTGATGGGCCTAATCAGCTCAGCGGCCAGGAAATGCCTCTCTGAGTGAGTTCCCCTCGCCTCCAGCGGACTCAGTCGAAGCTTCTGTTTGACTGTTTAGCTGTTCCTTCACTCCCAGATGTCACTCGCCACCTCTGCACAGCACAGTCACGCTACGCACTTACTTGCGTAATTGTCCGTGGAATGCCATGGTATGCAGAATTCATGTTTTTCATGACTCTGCAGTGTTCAGGCCTCTAAGACATGTGTGAAAGAGCTGGTCATTGTTAAGAGCTCACTGAATTTCAGCGTGGCACCGTAATAGGATGTCACTGTTGCGACAAGTCATGAGAAGTTTGTGACATTTCTTCCATCCTTGATATGTCACCATCCGCTGTGAGTGGAAGTGTTCAGTAACCACAGCAACTAGAGTGACCAGACGTCCCTCTTTTACGGCAGCTGCACAGCATTTTTATCCCTTGTCCCCCTGTCTCATATTCGGTGTCCCGCATTTTGACTGCCTCAAGTTTACAGAAGAGGACACGCAGCCTGAATAGTTGTGAAGAAAGACCATCACCATGGGTTTCCCGAGGGTTAACGTTATATCGGGAAAATTACAAATCACCACAAAGTCCCAAGCTGCGTGGATTTTTATGGAATATTGTAAAAACCTGCTGAACTCAAAAGGAGCACAGCTACGGGAAGGACAGGGGATATTTAAATAACTCGTGAAGCTGGTGGAATGTGGTTCTAGGTGAGTTTTATTTCACAGCTTTGTCAGTTATTTGTGAGTCTCAGAAGAAACCAGGAGCTCAAAAAGTGATACACCATCTGATGGATGCATCCCCGCTGAAACCTAAATTATTACTAAAGAGACACTGAAATAACAGCTAACAACAGTTTAAAGGTTACTGGGATAAAAGGGAGAACTCATGTGAGTAAGAAAGATTTTTAAATTAAAATTTCACTTCAACTTCCTTTTATTCTCATTGTATTTACATAGCAAGGGAGCAGGGATCACGACACATAGAATATATTTGTCCTTCACTTGCTAAGTGCCTCTCAGCAGTGGTAACATGTCCCACATTGTCCCGCACAAAAATGCTTCTTGGCCCATATTTATTTCGTTGGACTCTGGTCGCCCTAACAGCAACTCAACCACAAAGTGGAAGATCAAGTACAGCTACTGAGTGGGGTTGCTGAGTGCTGAGGTGTATAGTGCATAAAATTTGCCAGCACTCTGCAGTTCCAAACCTTCTCTGGCATAAACATCAGCACAGAAACTGTGCCAGTGGATTCCATTGGTTTCTATCACCATATCTTGTACATATTGTCTATCATGTTCAACTCTGGAGCTATTTATTTTGCATTTTGCACTTTATACATACATGTTTGTATATTTTAATCATCATTTTTCTGACTTTCAGATTTATATTTATTTATATATAACTGAGCATCTGTAACAAAATGCAATTTCCCCTATGGGATTAATAACGTATTCTGACTCCGAACAGCTGCAGTGCAAGCTTTACATCACCAAGCACAATGCCAAGCGTTGGATAGAGTGGCGTAAAGCACACCACCACTGGACTTCACTATCTGGCAGCCTGATGGATGAGTCTGAGTGCCGTGAATGTCAGGAGAACGTTACCTGTCTGACTACATTGTGGGATAGTGTTATGGGGTTGTTTTTCTGGGGTTAGCCTGGGCTCTTTAGTTATGGTGAAGTAAAATATTAATGCTTCAGCTTCCCAAGATATTTTGGACAATTCTTCCAGCTTTGTGGGAACAGTTTGGGGAAGGCCCTTTTCTGTTCCAGCATGACTGTGCCCCAGTGCACAAAGCAAGCTCCATTAATGCATGTTTGGATGAGTTTGGTGTGGAAGAACTTGCCTGGCCCACACAGAGTCCTGACCTCAACCCCATTGAACAAAAATTCCCACAGGCACACTCCAAAAGCTTCTTCAAGAATTGCTAGTCCTCCTACATTATTGGTCAGAATTTAGTCAAACTTACACACAATGATTACCTAATGGGTCTTCACTCAAAATGTGGTCAAGGTCATATTTGTCTTTTTATGGACACCTTTCCATTTTGAGTGATTCCGAATTGCTAATAGGTGATAATGTGAGTACGGATGGTTGTCTGACTCTGTATGCTGTTAGACTGGTAAACTCTCCTGGATGTACCCCGCCATCACCCTGTGACAGCTGGAATAGACTTCAGTTGTGAAGTTGTGAAGGGGGCAACCTTCATAACAACTTGAGTGCAAACCTTTTATCGAGCTGTAAACATGCTTTTTACTGCTGTAAAGTTGGCCGTTTTACCATGAGCTACTGTAAGGACTTGCTTTTGGAGTCAGCCTAAAGTGGCCATTTTGGGAACTGCAGCTTACGGCAAATCCACCTCGGCTTCAGATGTTAGCCCATGGATCATCTGCCTCCATCTCGCTCTATCCCCTGCATCTTCTTCTGTCACACCGACCACCTTCATGTCTTCCACAGCACTGTTACTAATTAGTTAAACTATTGTCGGAGTCACCTTGAGATGCAACTAGATCTCTGACTTTCACTTTAATAGCATCTGCATTGACTTGAGCAATAGTTTTCATCAGAGCTCTGTAACTTCCTGTGAGCAGTTGCCTTTTCTCAGTTTTGCTCTACATAATTTACTTCTCATAACAAATGTTCAGATCAGTTGGAAGGCATGCCTTGTCTTGTTAAGGTATCTTCTGTTTATTTGCACTGCGAGGGAGGATACGGTGATAGAAATCGCAGCTTTTACAGGCAGGGTGATTAAATGTTTTGATTTGACAGTCATTTAGTATCGTTCCAGCCAAGAGTCACGTCATAAAAAGAGTATTTGGAAAAAGGAAATCTGCTGGATTTGAGGACAAATCCTGGCTACTATCTGTCTCGCTTGATATATGAATGATGAGAAGCCCTGGGTTGTGCTCCTACACTCAAAAAAGAGCTAGATTTACTGTTTTAAACACAAGCTCACGCACATTTAAAGACTCTGCACTGTGCTAATTTATTGCCTGAGAAAATAAAAACAAACTCCATTAATCTGAGCAAAAGATCAACCACAGAGCTGGATAAAACAAGCACACCCAACAGGTAGAAGACGAAAACAAAGGACTTTGAGCACCTCTGTTATTTGTAAGAGAAAGGACAGGCTTTGGCTCATTTTCACCGGCTGTTTAGGGTAGTAAATGTGCGGGGTGATTCCCCTGCTGCCCCCTGAGCTCTGCTGAAGATGAAAGAAGCTCCTTTAGTCACAGTCTAGGAAAAAAAATGGAAAAGTTTGCCCTGTTTTGGCAGTAGAAGAGTTAACTGTAGGTAAGCACCAAGTGCTGACATCAGTGCCTTGAAGCAACCGCTCACCTTTCTGATGTAACTGTAACACATTGTTTAATGTGGAGGAGGTATTATTGAAACTTCACTGAGTATGAGTCCCAGTATTGAATCAACGATGTAGGCACATGTGCTGTAGCTGCAAACCCTTGTGAAACCCTACATCGTAACCCTCGCCACGACCTGCCGTGCACCTCACCAGAAATCTAACTACACGTCTCGTCGACGCAGACCACAAGACTCAAGGAGAGTGTCTTGGCATTTTTGCAAAAGCCTAAAGCCCGTCACGGCGTCAGCCACCATGTCATAAGCAGAGCCGGGGCGGGCCCGCTACCTGCAGTGGGTGCTGTAGGGTTCTGGTGCGTTGTGGACTCGCTGCGCTGTGGTCAGGAGTGGAGACTCTGGCAGTCTGAGCTGTCAAAACTGGCCATAGGAAGAGAAGACTTATAGCAATGGTTTATTTCAGTATTTTTAAACCAGTAAATCAGCATTCCTGCCTTGAAGTGAACTATTTCCTGTGTGTAATTGCTGGGTTAAAAGATGGGGGTACAGTGCAGCACATACGCCCTTCAGATTAAATTTTCAAGATTATTTCTGCGACAGTTTCTGCCGCCCCGTGCTTCCAACACTGTAAGAGAAAGCTAGGTGGGCTGATAGGGGAGGTTTCCCCCCTCAGGGTTCAGTTCCCATGGAAAGTGTGGTCACGGGTAAACTCAGCCTTAATGGCGGGGCGGTGGTGCGGGCCAAAAGCTAAACACTAACTCACATTTCTAACCTGGCCGAGGGGCAGGGAGCACAAAGGAACAGGGACAGAAACACTAACAGAGGTGAAGAGTTTTGAGATGGAGAAAGCCAAGGCGACCAGCCCTTCTGAGAAAGGTGCGGGTGACGAGAAGAAACAAAGACAATAGACAGGGACACGTTTACAGTAGCTGTGAAAAGGAGCCAGATAAAGGAGGAAGGTGGAGAAGAAGAGGTTGTCAGGGGGGTGGAGGGTAGACAGATAAAGGAGAAATGTGGGGGGAGGAGTGAAAACAGAAGGAGGGATTGGAGGAATTAGCATCTGTTCAAGCTTAATTATTAACAATGGTCTGCTGTAATAATGTTGACTCATAGTAATTCAAATTCACAGCGTCCGTTATGAATATTTAATGTAAGGCGTTTCCACCTCTGGCCACTGAAACATGTTTCAGTGCATTTACACTGTCTAAAATAGTTCACAAAAGCTAATCTATTACACTTGACATTGTGTTATTTCAACTGAATATTGTTGTCACTGCAGAGGGGGTGGAAGCTGCACTGTGCTGAGTAAACCTGTCCTGCACAATGACAGTACAGCACAGCCTTTAGACCATGCAAAACACAAGTCTGGGTATCTTCAACTTCAAATCTAGCATTTTTCTCTCCTCTTTTTATATCAAATTTTAATCGTACGCTTAAAGTTTCATCCCAGACTGCTTTTAGAGCTCTTACACTGTGTCAGAGTCTAAGGCAAGAGCTCGTTTTAGACCATGACATCCTATGCGTGACCAGTGAGGACCTGATAGTGATCAGTTTACTGTTATTCAGAGCGTTGCTGTCCTTGCTAGCGAAAAGTGGAGTATATCTAACATTTGATCTGCACAAAGCAACAGCAGCAAACTTTTACTCCATCAGCCACTCCCTCTCAGTGACTCTCTCTTTCATTCTCCATCTTTCTCTTCATCTGCCTCTGACTGGAGCACGTAACTTGTGCAGTGGAGAAAAGTCTATTAAGAAACAGTGAGTTCACTGCAGATAGGCTAGGAGTGGTTTAGGAGTTCAGAGGGGATGAACCGCACCTTAGCATACCTTGTCACTAACTAATATACCACAGTATTAATCTCCTGGCCTTCCTAGGTGCAGCTGGACATTGTTGAGTCACGTTTTTTACTTCTGAAAGAAATGAATGAGTAAATATTTGTAATCTGATGGTCACTTGACCACTGAACTTTGGGTAATGGCTGAAAGCAGCTAAAATGAGCTTTGTAGGGTTGCTGGGCTCACCCTTAGGTTGAGGTTGAGGAACTCAGTCATACGAGAGAGGCTCAGAGTAGAGTCGCTGCTCCTCCGGATCGAAAGGAGCCAGTTGAGGTGGTTCGGGCATCTGATATAGGATGCCTCTCACTTGAGGTGTTTCGGACACGTCCCTCTGAAAGGAGACCCTGAGAAAGACCCAGGACACTCTGGAGGGACACTGTCTCCCAGCTGGCTTGGGAACACCTTGGTGTCCCCCCTGAAGAGCTGGGGGAGGTGGCTGGGGAGAGGAAAGTCTGGGCTTCTTTGCTTGACCCGGACCCCTGGACAAGTGGCAGATGATGGTTTGATAGTCAGCTTGAGTTTACCATATTCTAAAGCAGGAGTTCTTAAAGTTTCTTTGTGAGTCCTGGATTAGAAGCCAACATACGACTGACAGCCACATGGGAAAAATACGCACATATTAAACACTTCAGTTCATGTTTTAAGAAGATGGAGGTTGATATTGGTAACTGTTTGTAGTCCAAGAAGAATTTCATTAGCAGTAATGATGTTCCAGTGTTATCTGTATGTCATAATAAAACCTGAAACTTGGTGTAGCTGTTAACATTTCTTAAAATATGTGAAGTACTTTGAGAATCCAAGCTTGGATTTGTTTCTATGGCGTTTGCTGGTTTTTTTTCTACTTCTTGATGACTTTGTACTCACCACAGCGGTTTCAGTCAGGCCCACTACTGTTAAAAGAAGACAGAAGCTGCAGTTTATATTGGGCTCCGTCCGTGGCTCTGTTCTGGGACCCCTTCCATCTGCCTACGTGGAAAGATGGGAGGCGTGGGGAGCAGCAGCAACAGCAGCAAGACCCCCGGCACAGAAGGTATCCACGGCAACAGATATGACACTGATTCAGCAAGATACAGCTTGAAGGGAGGAGCTGGGGTGGCGGTGGGTTGCAAAGTGGTTTGCAAATGTGCAGCGACTGCATGCAGGCTAGTGCAAGTTAAACTCTGCAGATTACCAGTTGGTTGTGTGGAAGAGTATCAGCTGAGCTATCAGCTGATGTGGGCAGGCGGGATTGTGGCTGAGCTTGACTTCCAGGCCTGCCTGAACCAAAACCCAATGTCTGAAATCACTAGAACATCGCAAAGACAAAACAAAAAAACAACAATTTTGGCAGACTGTCTGACGAGCAAACGTGTGCGATTGTGCAGGCTGATAAAAGGAAAGCTTTGTGTGGGCACACGAAAGCTGCAGGTGGAAAATCTCCCTCTAGAATGAACCGTTAACCACAGCGCACGCCGGCAGGCAGTTGGGTAAGGAGTTACTGTACGTTCATTTTTTTGCTTGCTTGCTTCCACATTTGTTTTGCCACTTCTAATGCTCTGACCATTTATTTCTGGCCCCTTCAGGCAACTCTCTCTCTTTTTTTTTTTTCAGAATCTCCACATTGCCAAATCTCAGACATTGCTTTGAATCTACTACTTGCCGGATCCTGCCATCCCGAGGTGACAACTCACTCTTCTTTAAAAAGGGGGAGCGACAGATGAGAGGGAGTGGGATGAAAAGGGCACAAACGGAGGTTTTGTTAAATGTATTATGGATCTGGTTGTAAGGACACAGACAGACAGATGGATAAATGGGAGGAAATGGGGAGAGGAACAGATGGGAACCAGACAGCATAAACTGACAATAGAAGGGGCTGCATGAGCACACAGGGCCATCTGGGATCTGCCTGTTTTTGGTTGTTGTGTATGTCTTGTGTTTTTTTATTGTTCCCTCGTTAATGTCTTTTCTGTTTTTTCACACGTGACAAGGGACATGGCTAGCATATTATAATTAGTTTTTGAAAAGTAAGCAGTCAGATGCAGTCATCAAGCTTCCTCTTTTGGATTAGCACGTCCATTATATGTGCAACACTCCGGTGAGTCATCAGATGGAAATATAGGGTCACGCTCACTTCATGCTCTTCATGCTAATGGGCCGTGCACTCTGACTCAGAGCCTGTCTGTGAGCTGGTCCACCGGCCACGTAGACGTCCGGCCTGATTCGTGAACAATATCTGGTTTTTATTTTCCAAGCTGATAGTGGATTTCCATATTCAGTTCTATGTAGAAAAGAAAAGTTGTTTTTTTTTTTCCACTGGGACAAAGTATGAGTCTTATACAATGCATTATACTATGGTTTCTCTCCCTTGATTTTCTCTCTGAGGTGGGCACAACCACGTTGTCCGTACTCATCACCAGCACCACAGACTGGTGTATCTGTCCATAGGACCACTACAGGCTGTCTGCACAGCTGGGCTTTACAGAAGAGTGGCCAGAAAAAAGCATTGCTTACAGAAAACAGCAAGAAAGCATGTTCAGATTTGGCCAAAAAGTATGTGGGAGACTCCTCAAACATGTGGAAGAAGGTCCTCTAATCAGAAGAGACTAAAACTGAACTTTTCGGCCATCGAGGAAACAACTGTTTCTGGCACAAACCCAACACCTCTCATCACCCCAAGAACAGCATCCCCACAGTGAAGCATGGCGGCGGCAGCATCATGCTGTGGGGATGTTGTTTTCATGGGCAGGGACTGTGGGAAACTGGTCAGAACTGAAGGAATCGCAGATGGTGATAAATACAGGAACGTTCTTTAGGAAAACCTGTCTTCCAGGGATTTGAGACTGGGACGGAGGTTCCAGCAGGACAATGACCCTAAGCACACTGCTAAAGCAACACTGGAGTGGTTTGAGGGGAAACATGCGACCCCTAACGGGAGCAGCCGAAAAGATGTTTAGGCCCATTACAATAAAAAAAAAATACTTTCGGCTGGTACCTTGTATTCTCCAACTCAAACCAGGGATCTTTCACTTGTAAGGTGAATGTGCAAGCCACTACTCTACAGGGGCCACTGTTTAGGCCCATTACATAAAATCAATCAAATAAATAAATCAAATCAATTTATATTGCAGGTTGTAATGCAAAAAAAAAAATGCCAAGGGGGGTGAATACTTTTGCAAGCCACTATTTTTTAATTGCAACAAACTCACTCATCATCACCTGAATTGCTGCCAAAACATTTGGTTTTCCCACACCCCACCTCTCGGATTTGAATAATAAAGCTATGCTGCTCGCATAGGATAGTACCCACCCACCTAATCACAATCTGAATTCGCTGCCTTAGGGCACAGATACAGAGCACTAAAACGCAGGAGGTCTTGGTTTGGAAGGAGCTACAAGAAGACTCCTGCAAATGTTCCACCATGATATTAATGCGGCACATATGTTGTTACTTTGTGTTGTGGAAAAGAATTTTCCTCACAGCACAATGAAGTCTAAATTCTAGAGCATCACGTATGCCATGCCTTGTAGTTTTCTTTTAACTATTCCATTAAAACAGAGCGGTGATTGGTCGTTGGACAAAACTAGTTCAGTCTGACTGACGCTCAGAGGAAGCACAGGCTGAGGCAGGAGCAGCCAAAGGAGCCAGCTGTGTCTAAGCCCCGGCTGGGGGCTCCAGCAGGCTCAAATCCCGGTGATATCACCGCCTCTCCTCAGCGTGTGCCAACATTTCCCGATTTTATAACCCATCACGTATGTTGTCCTACAGCCACATGTGCAACCTGCATTGGATAACACATTATATCTGCTAATAACAATTTAACTGGGAATCTGGTTAAATTAGGAACACAGTTATGCGTATATTAAGGTAATATCAAATGAAATCTGTGCAAACAAAACAGTGAGAAGCTGACGTCCAGCCCACTTTTCTCATTTTTATTCCAGCACTGTTTTTTTTTCAGTTTGGTTCATTCAGTGTGTCTGAAAAGCTGAACCATGACACAGGGTTTATTTGGCTACATTCATGCTGAAGTAGACCGTTGCGGCATTCAAAAACTACAGGCCCCACGTGGCTTTGGTAGCATGTTAGCAGCTGATATGGTTTCCACTCTCCACAGTTTCCAGCAGGGACTGGAAAACTTTTCCAGAAGCTCAAATACTGTATCTTCTGCTACAGGTCAGTCGGTTTAAAAAGTGCTGGGAACCAACACACATGGATGTAAAACGCTCATTTAATATACAACATGCTGGTTTGACCAGTTTGAAATGTCCAGTGACTTGAATGCAGACACGGAAATCTTTCCCATTTCCTATCTTCTCCAGGTTTTACATGAGTGTGGGTGAAGTATTTTTACACCAAGTCAGATATATCAAATATATATCGAAGATTTTTAGGAAAATACAGAATTACGTCATCACTTCTTGACTGTTTATCTATTATGAAACCATAAATTGTGTTTTTATAAATAGAGGTAACCATGGTGGCAAAGCATCATCCCTTTTGGGTCCAGCCCCAAGTGGCTATTAGAGGAACTGCAGTTTGTTGTGCTTTGTTTCATTTTTTAATTCCATTTTTTGATTCCAGAAAGCGTTTAGGAACTACAGCAACTTCATGGCTGAGCAGCTGTGTGCAGGCCTGATATCACCAAGCACAATGCCAAGCACACTTCCACTGGAACTTAGAGCTGCAGAGCAGGGTCCCAAGTCCTCTGGCGCATAGTTCGTAAAAGTCGCCAACGCTCTACTGACCCAATAACTGCAGAGTTCCAAACCTCCCCTGGCATTAACATCAGCACAAAAACTGTGTGCTGGGAGCTTCATGGCATGGGTTTTCATTGTTGAGCAGCAGCATCCAAGCCTTATCACCAAGCACAATGTCAAGCATCATAGGGAGTGGTGTAACGCACACTGGATTCTGTAGCAGTGAACATATGTAATTAAATTCAATTCAATTTTTAATTCAGTTTTATTTATATAGCACCAATTCACAACAAAAGTTGCCTTAACCCTAGTCCTGCCAGATACGACCAGCTAGACGACTGACAGTGAATGAAAACACTGGAAGTGATCAATATATAGTCGACCGGCAGCACACGAAACTTATCTGGGACATCGATATATTGAGGTCCGGCAGTACAAGGGTTAAAGCACTTTACACAGTAAGGTGTAACCCTAGAGCTTTAGAGAGAAAACCCCAGAAAAGAAAAGAGAGCAAAGAGAGATACAGACCGTTGGAGGAGAAAAGACCACACTTAATGACATGCAGCAGTAGCAAATAAATGCATGGGGAGTGAAAAGAACTGTATGCAGTGTTTTCTAATAATATTGCCTAAGGGAAGCATGCATAACATGAAGAGTATTGGTCCCAGCGTAGAACCCTGTGGGACTCCATGACTAGCTTTTGTGTGTGAGGAAGACTCCTAATTTAAATACACAAATTGGAATCTGTCAGATAAAAAGATTCAAATCAGCGTAATGCATTCCCTTGAATACCAACAGAGTATTCTAGCCTCTGTAGTGCTGTTTCTGTGCTATGATGAACTCTAAATCCTGACGGGAACACTTCAAATAAACCATTTCTCTGCAAGTGATCACACAGCTGTTCTGCAACAACTCTTTCAAGAATTTTTGAAATGAAAGAAAGTTGAAAATATGTCTGTAATTAGCCAAGGCGGCTGGGTTGAGTGAAGGCTTTTTAAGTAGTGGTTTAATTACAGCCACTTTAAAATCCTGCGGTATGTAACCCGTTAATAAGGATAACTTGGTGATATTCAAAGCTGAAGCATTAATGGAAACCAACTACATATTTATAGATTTAGAAAGGGATGTCATAAAAGCTCCTGTAGGAGTAATGTGGAGGTGGCCCAATACTTTTCTCCGTACAGTGTACGTAACATGTAAAGCTGTAACTGATACAAGATATAAAATTAATGCACCTAAGATTTGTTCTTGAATGACTGGATTTTTTCTGGGTTGCTAAAATATTTGATTTTATCAACCACACTGAATTTTTTCTGATACTAAGAGCAAAAAGCACAGATAAACAAAAGGATTCTTGGCTTAAAACCTCCAACTTGAAGTTAAATGGCCAATCTTTACAACCATTTAAATTACAACGAACCAAGCTTACTGCCCAGCAGATACCAGCTCATCTTAAAACTGAAATGTGTAGAAATGTGAGTTGGTTTCTCACAAAGCCTGAAGACAGTGCATTCAAACCCAGATTAGAACAAAGCAGAAGGACCACAACTCTTACGTAACTACCAGACATAATTCTGTTGTCATAACACTCTGTGTTATGGATTTAGTCAGATATGAATTGTCAACTTTTTTTCCCTTCAGCATTGTTCCTTAGTAACCAAACAAGCCAAAATGCCATGCGTCCATTTTCCCTTAAGTAATGAGTCTTCAGAAAACACCTGCTACTGAGCTTTCTATTCATGAATTTACTGCTCCAGCACACCCACATATTGTTTCCAGCTCTGCGTGGAGCATCTGCCTGCTTACTACACAGTGGTCCATAATTCCCGAGGTGGAGAGACGACATCCAAAATGATTCTAGCTGTAAGTTGGGCGGAGGTGTCTTTGTCAGCATTAACAAACAGTAGTCAGTTACATTGGTACAACACTACTCCAGTGTTGTTTCATGTTTTAACCCAGTGATGTCACCACGGGTCAGTTCAGAGAGGCCAGTGGCTCAGGTTATAGATGAGTCAGAGTGATAGTGGTGATGATCATAATGGATGTGCAATTTAGGGGACTGAATGGGGTCAGAGAGGCAATCATAATTACCTAAATGACAGCTAATCCTGAGTGCCAATCTTCATCTGAGGGAGTCTGGACTCGTCGGTGGTTTTGAAAGCTTGTCATAGCTGGGGAATGAGATCGGAGGTCTTTAGTGCATGCTGCCGTCTGTGCATATGAAGCCCAATGCATTCTTTTTAAACCTTTACCAAATTTAGGTAATGTTAATAATTGAATAATTTCCGTGAGGATCCATCTTACTTTTGCAGTCATGTTTAAAAGAAAGTTTTCACAGGACTCGGTGCAGTCCTGTGAAAGACTGAGAACACCCTGGCTGCTTCCACAAGAATTAAGATGTTAAGAAGCAGCAAGGTGCCGCTAATCAAATGCACCTGATTGACTAATCATCAGAAAGTGTGAGCACCTCTACAAAAGCAGAAGCTGTGGTAGTTTTCTGGTCAGGAGTGTTCAGTTTGCGTGTTAACAGAATATTCATAGGAGTGGACACCCCAGTAAATTCACCCCAAGGTCAGACAGTGTGATGCTCAGAAAAAAATGGCAAAAAAAGATCATGTCAAACTCTACAGGCCTCAGTTAGCATGTCACAAAATCTGTCCGACAGCTAAAGTTTGGCTGAAATTGGGTCATGCAACAGGACAACAACAGAATGGCTGAAAAAAGAAAAGAATCAAGGTGCTTGCAATGGCCCAGTCAGAGTCCAGACCTCAGCCTGACTGAAATCCTGCTGTGGGACCTTAAGAGAGCTGTGCATGCACGAATACCCACAATGAACTGAAGCAACGTTGAAAAGAGGAGAGAGTGATAAAATGTTTAGTTTAAGTTATTGCTCCTAAAGGTGATTCTACAAACTATGTAGTTTTTTCATGATACTGCATAGAGTCCTTTCTAAACGTTCTTTGAGCGTTTCATATTAGAAAAACTGCTCAACTGCTTCGTTTGATGTAATCTTTTCAAAGGGTTTCTACCACTTCACAGCACTGAAAAAAGCCCCGACCAAAGTAGATGGTGTTACGCCTTGTATCAGATGCTTAGGACTTATCCAGACACAGAGGGACACTGAATCACCGTCTCGCTTGACATTCCCCAGTTTTGGACAGAGGCCGTTCTTGGCGCTCAGAGAAACGCTGACTCAAACCTTCCTTCTGTGAGGCAGCAGTGCAAACACGGTGATCAGAGTAAAGATTATGACATCTGAAGAAACTCAGCTTGTGTTCCCCCGCTCCTCACACTGCTAGCGGTGACATCTGGACACCAGTGATGTGAAGGCCCGGTTGGAAAGCCGAACTTGATATTTGGCTCCGCGTATTTCTGTCTCTTTGTGATGTGGACACACATCTGTGCGTCTCTGCCCAGCCTATTCATAGAACGACCACTCGAGCAGTCTTGAGGGGGGCCTCCCACGGGAATCCGTTTTGATGTATAGATTGTCATATGGAAAGATTTAGTTCATTTTATTTCTCGCTGCCCGTTATTTATCCACTTCTTTATTCACCTTGACTTTCTGTTTCTAAAGCCTCTTTATCCCTTTACCTCACTGTGTTCCCTTATCTTGTTGTAACCATTCCCCCACAGCTGTGTCCCCTACTTTCCCACACTTCCAGTCCCGTAATATCACGGCTGTCTGCTGCCAAGGCCAACACTTCTACAGGATTGACCCCAGCGGCCAAAAAGATGCTCACTGCTGCCAAGGGGGAAGCTTGTTTTATGCGTTGTGTCAACATGCACTCTCAGATCAGTGCCAGCAGCCCTCCGAACACCATACCCACGGTTCATAACAGCGCAGATAGGTGGACTGCCAGTGGGACTGTACCCACAGCTTCCCTCTGCCAACTGTACTGAAGCAACAACGCAGAGACGGGTCTCCCAGCGCCAGCTTCCTGCCACCACATTAATACAGCCTGGCATGGAGTGACGGCGGACTGGCCACATCCGCACGCTGACCGGCAGCCATAAGCAGCTGTGGAGTTTTATGTTAACACTTCAAAACGTGACACTCCGGGTGTGAGATAAAATCAAAGGCTGCAGCACAAATCAGGACAGATGCAATCAATAACTGAAGGATCGAGGGCGGGGTGGGGGGATCTCTTTCTTTATATTCAGCTACAGGGCATGTGCGTGAGCATGTGCTAAACCTTTGGTTACTTAAGATGTTTAGATTCTTATCCATGACCACATACCAGGAGAGAGAGGCAGCCCCAGTCAGACTGATAAGGGAGAACTCTGGGTTGTTTAACACCAAATGCTGACTTTACGTGGATTTTTCTCTCTACTGCACTTTTTATTAAGATAATGAATAAATGAAAGCCTTTTAATGGAATTACTTTGGAAAATAATTCTTGCTTTTAACTTCGTAGCTTTTAAATGCGGTGCAAAAATGTTGTAGGCAGGTTAGGATCATGATAAGTAAAGCTAAGCTTCTAAAAACTGTTGTGCAATGCCTTTTTAAAGTCCCAGAAAGTCACCCTGATGTTGCAGAGAAGCAAGCACGGTCATCTTGGCTCAGTAACAAAGACTTTCTGACAAAAAGCCTGTATTAAAAGCCTTAACGCATTAAAGACTCTAGTGTGGAGGGAGTTTAGTTGCATAATAAGAAATGCAGGCTCCAGAAGAGAACAAACGCTGTTATCATCTCTATACCAGAGACATTATAAGAGAGAAAGAGACACGGGACTCAAGGAATCCTCAATAAATATCTACAGGCGATTTGTGTTATGGCAAAAGCAGCGACTGTCCTGAGCCGGTCATGTTGCTGCATGCATGTAGTTGAGGCTCATGACAGTTTAAGTGTGTGGCAGCAGGCATATTGGGAAAAAAAAGAAGTATGTGTTATTCTTGGCTTACTGTATCTATGCAGTGAATTAACTGGGCATGAGCTGTTAAATTCATGTGTCTTTTCAAACGCATAGTACTATGAGTATTACACATTTTAAAAAAGCTCTTTATATTTAAATAGCTTTTTTGAGACAAAGAATTCAAACTTTTTCCTATTTTTTGCATTACAACCTGTAATTTAAATATACACTTTATACTGCATACACACACCACGTTTCAGTTTATTTTTTGAAGTCTTTTTGATAATACTTTTTTCCATTTCCACCAATTTAGATTCTTTTTACAGGTTCATGACATGAAATAAAAATAAAAAAATGTAACAAAAAAATAGGAAAAACACCAGGGTGGGTGAAAAATTTTGCAAGCCACTGTATGTGTGGTTTCACAGCCTTGTGGCCACTGAAATCATTTAGTCGGGGGCTTCAAAATAACTGCCCAGATGCTTTACCCAGACGACAGGACTTGTTTCTAGATGGACTTGGTCTAAACTGTTTGCACCTGCTATATTACCACTGTGGAAGCGTGCCTACCCATAGTTATTGACATTTGACCTCTGCTGGTCAGCAGACATCAGATTCCTTCAGCCACAGCTGCCGCTGGGCCTGGAAAAGGGTTGCACCCTCCTGTCTCCCTCCACCTCTGGAAATAGACGCTGTTGCTAAAGAAGTTACATAAGCTCCGCTTTGTTGAGTGTTTGATTAATGAGCAAAGAGACTTGTGATATCTCTTTCTGCGTGTCTGTAGTTTTGCATGCATGTGTTACATTCTTGGAAGGAAGTAAAGGTCCCACCTCTTCCTCCCGTTCTTAAATGTAGTCTATTTTGGCGACTGTCTTTGATGCAGCGCATTAGATAACTACATCAGTTCCAAGAAAACATCTGAATGTCAGTGTAGATCTCATTTGTTTCGCCTATGATGGCTTTAGTTCCAGAGAGGAAGATAAACAGCAGAAGAGTGAAACACAGGGGGACAGAGTCACATCAGGAAGGTGCTGATAGGGAGATAATTAAGTGGATCCCCACTGCTCGACCACTCTAATTCATCCAGAGAGCACTGAGCACACTGGCCTCTGGAAATACCAACCTGCAGGGGTGTTTCCAGGATATTTTAAAGGATGTAGTCAGAGAGGCAATGTTGAGATGGTTCAGAAGAGGGATAGTGGATATGTTGGATAAAGGACGGAGAAGAGGAAGACCACAGAGAAGGTTGACAATGTTGTGAAGGAGGACATGCAGAGGGTTGGAGAGGCAGAAGAGGACGCAAGGGATAGGGTGAGATGGAGGCAGATGATCCACTGTGGGGAAGACTAAAGTCAGATGTGAAAAAGTTGAGTGAAGCTCAGAATAAAATGAAAACAAGAGACGTGTTACTAAAAGAACAATATCTCACTGTTTAATGTTATCTCAGGCAGGTAGTAGCTGCATAAATACACATATTACTTTCCAGTTTTTCAGAGTGGATTATGGTTTTAGTTCACATTAGATCAACTTTATTCCAGTCAACATGTGCCAAATCTTAATCTGACTTGTCCTGTCAATACAGAGGCAAATAGAATTTGAAGCAGTTATTATTTACATATGATACAAAAATAGATTTCACAAAAAAAGAGTGACAAATTTACAATAAGAAGCTTTATAAAATTACAAACATCTTTCTGTCACAAAAAGCCATTTTTAAATACTCTTCCGGCTCCAGTTTTGCATGAGGGAGCGTGACCTGGTCTGTGTGGTGGGATGAGCTGTAATTCAAACAATAAACGTTCCAGTGACTCTTTACTCCTCACACCTTTAATGGAGCCCATTACCTCATGGCTGCAGAGTATTCTTGTCCTAAAAAGCTAATTTTAATCCTTACTGCAGTCCTTACAGCCATGCGGTCTGGAGTTAGTGCCGGGTTAACTTTAGGAGCGCTGGCTGGAGCCGACGCTGAAGTGGAGCGACTTGGCAGTTGCTGCGCCATCCAGCTGCATCCTGTTGGGTGGTTTTCTGTGAGGGGGGCAGGTGCATGTTAACTGTTCAAGGGGGCGTCCTCCAGACTTCCACTCCCTCCTTCCCTCATGGCTACGCTCCAAGAGGACTGTGGGCCTCCGTGTCACATGCCTAACGTGGAGACAGAGACGGACATGATTAGAGCAGGACTCCCTGGCTCCTGGGTCGCAGGTTCTATTCTCAGAGCGGTGGACGCTGGGTTTCACAGGCTGCTCATCGTAAACACCGGTGGCCCTAATAAACACACCATTCTCCAGGGCTAACAGGGGGAGCTGGCTGACTGCCTGACTGGCTGATTGAATGTCCGGCTTTACAGACAGGCTGTGAATGGCAGACATTCAGCGGCCAGACCAGAACAGGGCGCCCAAGGAACAAACACGGAGCCAAGGAAAGTTCTGAACTCCCACTTGTGTCTCCCTCTGTTGCTGACATTTACAGCTGAGATTACAGCCAGGGTTTACGCCAGCACACATTCCTCATACTGTGATGCAAGTTTGTACACCCCGAATGAACCAACACAAATCAGCCACGTTTACCTGACGTTCTGCAAGCTACCGAAATGCATTTTAATACATTCCCAGGTTACAATTTTGTGGGTTATACAACACAACTTTGCATACAATTCAGCCCATTGCACAACTTGGCAGAGTGCAAAAACTGCAAAGGAGGAGGGCATAAATTCAGGAATTTCCACTGCATTTTGCATTTGGAAGCTCAATGTTGCCAGTTGATGAGGATGAATCACATCAGGATATTGGTTCGTTTCATCAGAGGGTCACTGTCGGGTTTTTATCCTTCTAACAGGCAAAGTCATAACCCATGGTCAACCATACTACACCATCCGAAGAGCCACGCTGACAGGTTTCTTTTGTTCACCACAGTAACTGACATGAGGCTGAGACGTACTGTTGAAATCGCACTCGTTACCTCCTCCCAGGAGGTTTTGCTCTCACTGATTTCGGCAACATAACTCAGGAAGTTATGAATGGATTTTTGTGACATCTTTTTGAGGGGTGGGTTGCGATACGAGTAACTAAATCGTTGAGGTGATCTGAAAATGATTTTTTACCAGTGCGGGTTTGGGAGAGGGGAAATTTCAAGAAATCTGCTTCCAGCTCCATGTGATAAAGTTTGCATAAAAGTAACACTGCAACATTTCCACACAGACTATTATACACAAGCTTGCTCAGGACTCAAGTAGCATTTTGGATCTCGTGATTCAATTCAATTCAACTTTATTTATAAAGTGCCAATTCACAACAAAAGTTGCCTGGTAAAGACCCTACAGCATTAAAGAGAAAACCCCAAGAATCAGACCATCCCCTATGAGCAAGCACTTGGTGACTGTGGGAAGGAAGAACTCCCTTTTAACAGGAAGAGACCTCCGGCAGAACCAGGCTCAGGGAGGGGCAGCCATCGGCCTCGATATTGATGATGATGATGATGTACGTAGTGTCTTTTATGTCCTTTATTTCAGTTTAGTTTAGTTGCTTATTTTAGTTGTGTGATGGGAACTTGCAACGCAAGAATTTCATTGCTCAGTGCAACCGCATTGTTTCTGCTGCGTGCATGAGCACAATAATCTTCTTGAATCTTCAATCTCAATGTTAAAAAGTGCAAACCCCTGCCAAGGCCATAGAGCCCCCCCCCACCAAAAAAAAAAGGCAGAAAAATAATTGAATAAAACTCCAGGATCTGGGTGGATCTATCTGGATCGTGATCCGGGGTTTGCGCTCTCAGAAGGTTTCTAATTTTTCTTAACACATGTCATTTCACAATCAGCTTTACAAATGGACGGTGCACTAAATGCAAATGTTTCAGAATGTGGTTCAACTTTGCACGCAAAGACAGAGGTACAGTTCGGAGGTTCACGCTGGCCAAAGAAGTGCAATTTGGATAAGGGAAACATAAAGGAACATAGGAAAATGCCTACGTATATACAGCAGTATATGCCCTATATATGTGTTCATGAAAAGGGATAAGGGGAGAAAGAATAGGCTGAAATAAGAAAATGGTGTTCTCAGTGCTATGTGGTGAGTAAATCTGCACGCTGCACTTCAAAGCTGAGTGACAGGTGAAAAAGGATACGCAGCCTTTCTTTCCAGTGTGACCCCAGAGGCCCCAAAGTCCACATAACATGCCTCAGCCGCCCCATAATCCTGACACATTACTGTTTCTTGGAAACCTGAGGGGAGTGGCTCCCGTGTCACTTCACGAGCTGTCGTTAGCATAGCTGACACAGGGAACAAACGCTCCTGTTAATCCCGAGTGGCGGGCGGCGCCAGCACTTGGGCTGATTCATCACGGCGCCCTGACAGCCAGATTGCATTAGCACTTACTCTCTAATGTCCTGTCCAGGTCGGCGATGAAGTCCTCCAGCTCTTTAGTGTCTCCCAGCTTGGCTGCAATGGACAAACACACACACACACACACACACACACACACACACACACAGATTTGTGCTTTAGGATGATGTTCAGCAATAAGCATCTTCAGTCACTTATTACACAGCAAATAGGGTCTTCCCAGCATGGAAGCGTGCCAACGTGGTAAACATCTCACTCACGTTTTGGTGACATGAGGGGAGGTGAGGTGGCGGCGGCGGTGGGGGAGAGCATCGTGGGCGAGTTGAGTCTCTCATCGCTGAAGCTGAAGCTGTTTCTGTTGAGAGACTCTGCACCTGTCACCGAGAGAGAGAGAGAGAGAGAGAGAGAGAGAGCAGAGGAAAAGGCAGGCACGTTAGATCACACGAGCGCTCCCTTTTAGTGTATCTGTGTCAGTGGAGCAGCTTCGGTGCGCAATCACAGCATTCTCCTCTAATGACACCCTTCCTTCATGGCCTCACACGCACGCATCACAAACGTGTGCAGTCGCTGGGGGGAAAAATAAAACATATTAGGAGACAAAAGAAAATGAGCCTGTCTGTTTTTCTAGCAGCTGAAATTCCCACTCTGCTCAACTATGTGACTTCAAAGCTAAAAAGAAAAAAAAAAGAAAGTGACTGATAACAATAAATCAGCTCCTTTGTGGCTGCGAGTGACAGCAATATATGGGCAGAGAGGTCTCTAAAGTGAGCCAACTCTTCCTGTGCTCTTAAGCAAGATTTATCTCTGACACGTTCAGCGCCTGATAGCACAGCGCGCTCTCATTTGGGATGCCGCGCCACCCGAACCTCCACGCAGAGGGCTGCATAAATGATATAATAGCCGCCTTGATTCTGCCAGAGCCTATTTCAAGCCACCACACGACATATTTCAACTATTTTTTTCCTGATAGGAAAAGGAGCACGGAGGCTTTCTGTCGATCATTCGCATTCTTCCCCGCAGAAGCACACACCATCCTGATAATGATTAATGTGTGGTTAGGAAGCGTGCGTGCTAAAAAGAAGATTCTGCTGTGTCTGAGAGCACCCACTCACTCCCCACTCACTCCCCGCTCTCTGACCAGCGCCTCTCCCGCCGCTCAGCGTGGGACAGGATGAGCGATCGCCAGTGCCGCGCCGAGGCCTCGAACCTGAACCCCTCTCATTTCTCAGCTTCCTTTGCTGCCCTTGTGTCCCTCTCTGTCTGTCTGTCCCCCTCGCTCCTGCGTTCTCTGCGCTGCTTCGTCTGCCTCTCGGTCGCTCTGACTCTCCGGGGTGCAGCTCCCGGGACTTCTGGTCATTCATCCGCGCCTTCAGCAGCCAATCCATCCATCAGGCTTCGAGACAATAGGTGGCCCCTGCGTGGGACAGATCCGTCTTCATTAGACTGCCATGGAGAGGACAGGGTTCACGCAGGAATCTGACGCCCCGAGCAAATCAACAAGCTCGTCAGAACCACAGACACATGTTCAAACATCTTCCCTGTGTTTGTATCGCTGAGCTTGCTCACTTTAAGATCCTTATCGGTAACGGGCTGGTAAACACCGTGGATGTGACACAATCACAGAACCACCGGAACGCCCGTTGTTATGCAATTACCCAGTTTTAAAAGTGAGTCCCTTCCTGGGTTAAATCATGCATTTGACTGTGTGGTCATCTAGTCTGCACATCCTCTCCCCACCCTTAAAGAGCCTTTCCAGAAATCTGAAGCCCATGAAGCTTCTTCACGCCTTCCCTTTGGAAGTCCCAACCCGCTGGCATGTGCTTGGGAAACTATCTTTGCACATGGGGACGCGAAGCATATTTTTCTCTGTGTGTCAGCTACGTGAGGCTATCCCACTTGCCTGCCTGGGGCCAGCTCTGCGGCTGGGGGGAAGCTGGACTTTTAAGACACCGTATGGTAGAGCAATATGGTAAAGGATGATAGTAAAACTTTAGACACGCGGCCACAAAGCAGTGGCAGGTGTGCCAAAGTATGCAGCTTAATTTGACGCCAAAATCTCTGAACCATGAGAATGGATTTTTTCTGCCACTCCTCTCTGTCTGCAGCAGTGTGCTACTTGCCTTAGGTGCCCTCTGGATGCTACACTTCAAATGCAATCAGTATCTTTACTGATAAACTATATTTGTGCATGCTTTTTTTAAGTTTACTTACTTATACAGAGGTATCTGTGCTTCATAAACCTGTTTTTAACATTAAATCCTTACTTTAGGAGTGCTGCAATTATCAGTCCTGCTACATGAGCATATGAACAAAAGCACTGGGCCACCTACAGCAGCGTTTATGACATCCCATTCTAAATCTATGGGCATTAATGTGGAGCTGGTTCACCCCTTTGCAGCTATGACAGCTTTCAGTCTTCTGGGAAGGCTCTCTATAAGAATTTGGAGTGTGTCTGTGGTCATTTTTGCCCACTCATCCACAAGCGCGTTTGTGAAGTCGGACACTGATGTTGGAGGAGAGGGCCTGGCTCTCAATCGCCGTTCTAGGTCCTCCCAAAGGTGTTCCACGGGGTTGAGGTCAGGGCTGTGTGTGGACCAGTCAAGTTCTTCCAAGCCAAACTCATCCAATCATGTCTTTGTGGAGCTGGAACAGATCCCAAACTGTTCCCACAAAATGTCTGATTACCCTTCACTGGTACTAAGAGACCCATCCCAGCCCCAGAAAGAAAACCTCGCAGTTTGTGTAACAGTGCGGTGTATGGACACACGAATGACGCAAAAACCCATATCTTAATTTTTTAACACCAAATAAAACATTACATTTTCTAAAAACTAAAAAATACAGGCAAGTTATTGAGCTTTTCATTCATTTACTGTAAAACTTACTGAAAATTAAGCAGAGCCCTTTAGCTTTTGTATTCTATATCAAATTATTGTAATATATCCTCTTCGAATACTGTACTCTCAAAATAAACAAGTTAGCAACCCTCTCTCCTTTTAGTTGACTTATTTAATTTTTATAAGGCAACAAGTATCCATATTTTTGAATAAAGCCAGCTTATCAGATTTTACAGTGTACTTGATACGACACTACACACCCAAGGAGGGAGAGAGCAGACACACAGAGGTGCTGTCGATAGAGATAACGACCCCTATCTCTTTAGTCTGGGCAGTGCCTGGGCTCCATTCTGGAGAACTGGGCGTCACTATTTTGTGACACTGTCTGTAACCTCCGACTGGTATCCAGTTTAACTGCTCCATGTTACAACACCGTCGCACAGGACTCGTATCACTTTAAACATGTCTTGAATGGGACGGCTGCCACTTCACTCCTGTTCTTCACTCAGGGGTAACTGCTGCCCAGTGTTGAGTCCGTACAATAAAGGGAGGATTTGTGTGAATACTTCCTGCACAGGTCTATGGAGGAGCAGCCGGATTTGCGGGTGTCTGTACTGAATGATGCCACCTAATTGCTTGACGATTTGGACATTTCCCCTCAGATCTGCTGTGCTACAAATTGATCAACGTACTTTGGAAAATTCTGCCCATCATGATCGAGTCTTTGCCTCAGATTATGAATCCAGCCTAAACAGGTCAATTATATAAAATTATGAATTATTCTTAGACATGAAAATAAACTACCCAGGCAATTATGTTGCTTTTAAAAATAAAACTGATGTTTACCACTTGAAGAGGTGTAAAGCAACATATTCCTCCTTTTACTAAATGCCTTTCTGTGAACGGCAGCTGCATCCTCCTCAGTGCTGCTGGCCTGTGCAATTTGTGTGGTTGTTTTCTTTTTTTTTTTGTATTTATTTATTTTGCGTCACACTGTGTAGCGTGTACATTTCTGTATACAACTGCTGGGTTTTATATTTTCTGTTTTACTTAATCTTATTTTTCTTTTTTTTTTTTTTTTA
>VUQH01087376.1:0-16327 GCA_015106775.1 Etroplus canarensis
AAAAAAAAAAAAAAAAAAAAAAAAAAAAAAAAAAAAAAAAAAAAAAAAAAAAAAAAAAAAAAAAAAAAAAAAAAAAAAAAAAAAAATGGGGAGCCTTGATAGCAAAAGCGTGGCAGCCTTTAGATTTAAACCTGCTCTGGAACGGTCAAACAAGGCCTCACCTGGGGCTGTGAGCTGGAGTGTAAATATCCAACAATCAGCACAGAGCTGGACAAACTTAAAGTGTGGGCAGACTACCACACCTTAACAGTTTAAGTAAATGCAGCAGGTTTTTTTCTCCATTTGAAGTTACTTTGACAATACATTCTCTTAAGTTTCTTTTCAGTTATTTAAGCTGAACACATCACACTTAAGCCCTTTAAATAGAAAAAAAAACTACATTATTTGCTTAATCCTTTTGTACAATCTACTGAGCTATGACAGTTGTTTACCTGTTCATCTGAGCCGTCTGTTGTTACCATGGTAACTGAGTGAGCACCTTGCGTTGCCAGCTCATGTGCAGGGATGGTTATGGTTGTGCCTTCTTGGGTTACCATGGTGATTGTGCCACCCATAGCTTGAAGGTCTGCCTCAGAGATACTAACCTGAAATTGAAGTATTATTATACTACAAATAGTTATTGTGCTAGAGTTTCCCTGTGATTAAAAATCACCTTTTCACTAGTGACTTTACAACGTTCACCCAATAAAAACACATGCAATAAAAGAACAAAGTCTAAAATAGGTAGTATGAACTGAATTTCAGTGCTGCTTTATGAGGAATTACACTGACCGACAGTAGTGTTTCTCAATCCTTTGAAATTTACTTAAAGTTGTAGCTTATTCCAGGACAAAGGGGAAACACATTTGAAAGCATTTTAGAGCAGAGACAGTTTGACTGTTTTAAAAATTATATTCAGGGTTAGTGTTTGACTAACATGCTCTATGTTCATTTTAATATTTACATAATCCTAACAACGTGCAGAAAAACGGCTGTGCTGGGACATGTATAAAATGGAGCAGTAGTACAACAATGACTGAAGAGCTGCAACCTGTAGAACTGTAGACTAATAATGACTGGCTTTTTACAGGCTGAGTGAGTGTAGGGTTTTGATAGTATGCCTCAGTATTAACACATCCAATTTTGAGAGGACTACTGGTCAAGGTATACTTTAGTACGATTAACTATACTGAACAGTATGTGTCACAGAGAGCCAAAAGAATGGTGTAACCTGACCACCAGTCAGAGGTGGATAGATGATAGTTAGAGCTAATGAGCCATGAAAAGCTGCTCTCGGTCCAGTGGAGAGTTAAAAGACACTTGAAACACATGGCCCTTTTAGTGTGTTGTCCCTGTTGTGCCACAGGTTGGTTAGCAGCCCTTCTGAAAGACTTTCTGGTGTGTGTTTGTGGGAGAGTTATCAGGACTCAGCCAGAGGCACTACAAGCGAGAGACACAGAACACAAAGAATAGAAATCTATGGAAGAATTATGAAAAGCTAAAGGTGGCAGCTATTGTGCACCACCTCCACCCCCTGTAAGCATTTTTTCATCAGACCAATGATTCTTTACATTTAGTTACATCCCAATTAAAATTTAAATGAAAGTTATGGATCTCTCCCCATTCGTATAGATAGGAGCTGTAAAAGAACAGCCTGGAGGTATTACTAACATGGCTGCCAATGACAAACACAGTATAAAATGGACATAGCCACCATTTGTCCTGGTATAAAGCCTCAAAATGAGAGTTTTTGAAAATGGATGTCAGATATTGAGCATACCCTCCATTCTGACTCTCACAATGAACCTAATGGTTCACTCAGTGTCACTCAAAATGAGTGACAGAGCCAATAAACTCATCAGGAAAATGGTTACAGAGGTGAAGGTCTAAGGCTGTTGTCTGAAAGGCTTCTACTGGATGGGATTTTTTTGGGGGGGAAACCACAAGTATCGCCCCCTGGTGGCTATTTAATGAATTCAGGTTTAACACATTTCCACACTTGGCTTCACTGTTGAGGCCCAGAAGCTACATTCATCCTTTATACAGTCTTTTTTTTTTTTAAATCAGTGCTTGCTTCTAGAAAGACTCTGACTGAACCAAAACACATTTACTGCATTCTGTTACCTGTTGTTGCGTTCCATCTTCCTGTGTTACCAGGGCAACATGCTGCTGACCAACCATGTCTGCACTCTCCACTGGAACTGGCTCTGAGCCCGAGTCATCTGCCTCAACCACTGCTGTTGTGTAGCTCACATTAGGGTCATCAATGGCATCTGAATCGACATGAAAGATTTTTCACATTGTCAAAACATTATTTATACTCCAATTTAAGCCTCGTCTTGCATCCCTCACAGACACATCAAAACCAAGTAAAATAATTTGTCTACATCAGTATAATTAGGTGTAAAACCTCTGCCAAATTACCAATGCGGCTTAATCCGCTGTGGCGACCCCTTGAGGAAAAAACAAGGGAGCAGCCGCAGTTACATTTTCATACAGTATATTTGACTGACCTGTTGGGGGTTCAAAGTAGGCTTCCTGCTCCTCCTCGATAGGCTCCGTGTCGTTGTGCGCTGTTCGTTTGTGCATGGCGAGCGTGGAGATCTGCTTGTAGGTTTTTCCACAATGATTGCAGTTGTACGGTTTGCAGGGTGTATGAACAACATGGTGTTTGTAAAGGCTGGAGTATTCTGTGAATCGCTTTTCACACCCAGGAACTGTGCACACGTATGGTTTCTCACCTGGAGCAGGAAAGCAGCGAGACAATGAGTTTTTGAGTTTTGGTTATTTATTAACACGGTGAGAGGAGTGAAAACCCCTGTTTTTATTGTGGTTTTATTTCAGATCTCAGTAATTATTGCACGCATTACTTGAGCTTGCTAGTTTCAATTTTCTTTGTATGTGAGGGATCATGCACAAAATGTTGATCAAATAAGAATAAAGATGGCTTGTATCACATTTAGCTACAAGCTCATTTCTATCTGCAGACCCTGAGCAGGTACACATGATATTAGATGAGCTATAAAATCCAAATCCAAAACCTGTAATATAATCAAGGTCTAAAAACTCTCCAGTCCTACTCCCACCAACAAAAACATACACATTATAAAACCTTGGCACTCCAATTCAATAACTAGACCTTCACATGAATATTATGAGCACTGTATAAAAATCAAGATAATATGTAGAAAAACGCTGGATTTGATGAACATAATAATGGTTATTTAGAATCCATTTTTGCGTGACAAAAAATATGAAAACGTGTATGTTTTCATACTGCTAGGGAGGCTGGTTCCTACATTAATAGACTTAAAAGGTACTTTTTGTAATTACCCTTTTTAAATTGTACTTAAAATTGTCATCACCGAGGGGAAGTGTTTAACCAGGCTGTCACTGTAAAGAAGAATGTGTTCTTAACCCATAAGAACCTACGGTGACACGGGTGTAGCAAACACTAAGTGTTCTACAAGCTTCCTCATAGAGCTTTATGCTTAACCTTAACTTATGAAGTCCTTAAGGAAAAATGTGGGTTCTTATGGGTTAAAGTCTTGTCTGGTCAAATAATAGCTATACTGATTTGCTGCACCATGTTGTGCTACACATTAAAGTACAGCCCAGCGCTTGCGCAACTTCACTTGATACCTCTTCAGTAAAGAGATCTTTTATACATGAAGTCATCACATTTGTTTCTTCACATTCTGTTGATAGCTTTAATTCATTTGGAAGGTTTAAAACCACTTTAAAACAAGAATTTACACAAATTACATTTAAATGAAAGGCAGGGGTTCTCTGCACAGGCAGAGCTTTATTAGGATCTCTATACCCACCCCAAGCAGTCAACCTTAAAGCTCTGGTAACCTGTTCAATGCAAAGTTATACAAATCTTTCTAGTGGTGGAGGAGCAGTACTCTGAACCTTTTTAAAGACAAACATCTGAATACACAGTTAGGTTCTCAAAACTGACTGACTATCTGGTATTTAGTAAGGATATCACAGGGGTGAAACAATATTGTAAGAAGAGCCCAGGCGAAGGCACGAGCGCCTTTCACAACGGAAGGGTTTTGTCATGAAGGGCATCCAGTCTAAAATCTGCACCAAATCACCCTTGCAGATTAATCTTCTACAGTGACCCCTTAGGGAAATGCAAGGGAGCAGCCAAAGGTGCTTTATCACAGGGGTGAAACTGCTGTGGCTTCCTATCCAGAACTTTTAAGGCTTGTTTACAATGCAGTTTCATTGCGTTTAAAGTTGACTCAACTGCTTGAGATCAGTGACCAGTGGATATGAGAAGCTGGTGCTGTAATCAGGTACACCATTAATGCTTTGCCAGAAAACGAGTTTTCTAATGTCTAAAAATAGCTATGAAGTGTTAGTGCATTACTCATAAGAGTGCAATCTAAGAAAACAGATATTTTGATAAATATTTGGAAATACTTTTTGTTTGCACTTTCTAACGAAATACATTGTAACACCTTTTTTTATATATTCAGTGTAAGACATGAAGACTTAAGCGAGTTTGAAACTTTATCCATTAACAGCTCAAAAACTTCACGCTAAGTTTTTTCCCCAGTGTAAAAAATAAAGTGTCATTTGCATACATCAGATACAGGAGCAAAACTGGAGAGCACTTAGTGAAGCCTAAAACCTCAGCTTGCTGTGTCATCGTGAGTGAGCTAGAGGACGCTCACCAGTGTGAATCCTCATATGGTTCTTGTAGTTGGTGGCACTGGCGAATGACCGTCCACAGCTTGGTTCAGAGCAATAGTATGGCCGTTCTCCGGTGTGTGTTCGGATGTGAACTTTACGGATGTTGGAGGTGGTAAATGACCTGCCGCAGCCTTCCACTGGGCATTTAAAAGGTTTCTCTCCTACAAAACAAGAAATGAGGCATTTTAAAAACAGGACAAAAAGAAAATAACCGGCAGTTTTAAATCTCTATACAACAAAACTGACACAAATGAGACAAGAAATACATCAAGTTGAATGATGTAAAAAGGTATTGTACATGACAACTAACTAGTCTTCATCCTGTTATAAATAAAAAAAAATGGGGATGAAAGAGCAAGCTTTGTATTTTATTTCAAAAATAAGCAGCAGGAACTTGGAATCATGCTTTTCATGATGATCATGTGTATGTATTCCTCCAGCACTTTGGTCGCAGTGGAAAATTTCAGTTTCTCCTAATCTAACACAACCTCCTCAAGTTGCTCAGCCAATCCTGGCACTTCACACTCTGTGTTGTTTCAAAAACCAGTCCTGTATGGCTTGTTACGTTTTAAAACATTTTGGCTGCAAACATTCTTCAAACAGCCTTCTCTGTATTAAGAGCCCTGAGGCTGTCCAGCTTTTACCAACAGTAGAAACAGGAGTCAACCGCCAATGTTTATTTCCAATCTTTTTCAGGCTCATTGTGTGCTGCAACAGGATTTTAACTTGTCATTGGCTTTGTGGGAGTGTTTCTTTACCTGTATGAGTTCGTGTGTGCTTCTGAAGGTCTCCGGAAGTTTTGAAGGACTTGCAGCAGTTTAACTCCTGACATCTGTATGGCTTCTCCCCCGTGTGTGTGCGTGAATGACTCTTCAGTCCATACCCTGAAATCACCACATGATTTCAAAGTCTGTTTAGTCATTATTCCATGCGTAGGTGCACCATAACCGTTTTTATTTTGAGCGCAAGAGTATTTCAAGTTAGCAGGGCCTCTGGGGGTGACTACACTCATAAGCATGACTGGTCTGTGTACAGTTAAGACAATGAGTCTGAGTACCTCACGTAACAGAAGTACAACCCCAGTTCCAAAAACGGTTCGGACGCTGCATGAAATATAAATACAATGCAATGGTTTGCAAATCTCATAAACCAATATGTTATTCACAAAAGAACATAGAAATTACATCAAATGTTGAAACTGAAACATTTTATTATTTCATGAAAAATACTAGCTCATCTTGAAACTGATGGTAGCAGCACGTCTCAAAAAAGTTGGGACAAGGGCTACAAAACAGCTAGAGAAACATGTGCAACTAATTAAGTTAACTGGCAACAGGCCAGTAATGTGATTAGGTATAAAAAGCGCACTTTAGAGAGGAAGAGTCTCTCAGAAGTATAGATGGGCAGAGTTTAAGCACTCTGTGAGAAACTGTGTCGACAAATGGTGGAACAATTTCAGAAAAATGTTCTTCAAACTGCAAAAACTTCCATTATCTACTGTGCATACTATCGAATCAGACCCAACTTTTTTGTTATGTGTTGCTGTCATCAAATTCAAGATGATCTAATATTTTTCATGAAACAGCAAAATGTCTCACTTTCAACATTTGATATGTTTTCGATGTTCTTTTGAGAATAAAATATTGCATTGCTTTTTTCTTTGTATTTTACACAGCATCCCAAACTTTGGAAGTGCGGTTGTAATTTTTTTCTGGCCATTTGATAAACAAATGTATTTTATGTGTAGGCAAATTAAACCTTGCTTTTGAAAAAAAAAAAAAAGTTTATATTATTTTTTTAATCACAATCCCACTAGGGAGTCACTAGGTAATAATAAGATTATAATTAATGATTTTAACCAGTTAATAGCCTGATACTTTCTACTCTTAAATATACAATTTTGCATATGACATAAAAGACACAGGACATGCATCAATGTAAAAAATTTAATTATCCATTGGTACCTGTTGCAAATTTCTTTCCACAGCCAGGGAATTCACATACGTACGGTTTGTCACCAGTATGAGAGCGCTCATGTACCTGCAGGATGCACAAACAAAACTGTAAAGCTGTGCAGCTGAGTAACTGGCTTCAAAGGAAGCTTTGAGGGAAATAATATCCTTAAACAGTCCCACGCTAGAGGAGGCACAAGCAACTCATCCAAAGCAAAATATTTTAGTGGTATATAATAGCTCAAGTTTCCATAAAGCACCCATACTTACCTTGAGGTGGTGTGCAGTGGTGTAGAGCTTCCCGCAGCCTTCATATTCACAGCGAAAAGACTTTTCACCGACATTTGAGACTCTTCCTGGCCTGTTGTCTTGACCCTGTAACACAATCTGAGAGACATGAAGCACAATTTAGACTTCAAAGTAAAAGGTAAAAATAAATAAATGAATGCAAAGAAATTAAAGATAGGCTACCCGCATGTGGACACCATTGTCTGCTTCCACTCTGCCAAAGGACCCCAAAGGGTTCTCTATATTCTCCACCTGGGAGGGAAACAGAAGGGACCTTTTTTTAGTCTACTGGATCACATTGCTTTCTCAACCAAGAGAAATGTAAGGTAACTGTGTACGTGAGTACAGCAACAGGTGAATCTATGGAGCCCATAAAGATGACACTATCTTGTATTGACAATTTATTGTTCTGACAAGAAAATTACTTGTGTGCGCAAATACAGGACTACAGGCTATCGTGAGATATAAAACAGCTTGCCACTACATTACAAACTAAAATTAAAGAGCAACGCTAACTGTGAAGAATCCTTTGACACATAGGTGATATATTTAATCTTCATTTCTGCCTCCAGATTTATATTCACGTTATTTATTTAATAACATTTATATCCAACTGTGCAAATAAAATAATATTTGCAATGTGCAATTCTGATTTATGATTCATGATGTACTGGCCAGGCACAGAGCATGTCTCAGCAACAGACTCCTCCCATCTCAATGCATCATTGAACGCCACAGAAAACCACTCCTACCTGTGATTATTACATTTTACAGCTCCTCCCCATGACACCTGGACTACTCCCTACTGCCATGTTGTGTATATACTGTAAATAGTATAGTACAGCATGTATGTTTTTTTTAAATATATCTGTATGTTCCATCTTCACATTTATATTTATAAATACTTAACAGAGATTAATAAAGTATTCTGATTCTGAACACAAGAAAATTAAGACCATACTGGAAGAGTAAAGAAAAATCATAATTTTGACTTCAAGTTTTTGAGCTTGATTCAATGCAAACATTAAAAAACTGGTGCCACACCAGTGCAAAGACAAGGCACGTGTACCTTAGTGGTATACTGTTCCAGCACACTGATGGTCTCTGGGTCAATGGCTGCAGCCTCTGCCTGCAGGTCTGCGATGGTGCCATCAGCCTGGATGGCCAGGATGGTGTTGGACTGGGGCATGTGCACTGTGTGCTGGATGTAGGCGGTGCTCCCATCCTCCAGCTGTACCTCCTGCAGGCCGCTCTGGTCATATGTATCTAGAGACAGAGAATCACTAAGTAAACTTGGCTTTGGTCCAGTAAAAAAACAGAGAATTTCAGAGAGAACTGGTGGTTTATTTGACATCTGTACCCAACCCTAATGTTTCTAAAATCTAAAAACTAAAATCACTCAGCTCAGGAGGTTTGCATATCTTGGAGTTAGAATTCAATTATGAATGTTTTGTACATTTCCTAGCCCATTAGTCGCATTTAATTGAGCATTTTTAATTCCTGTGAATATACAGAACAGATCTGAGGTAAATCCAACCAGATAATACTTTGTATTGAGCTTATAAAGATACACATGTCCATTAAGACCTTTAAATGTCCATAAACGAGCTAATCTTTGCAAAACTATTCATAAGTTTACTTTTCAATGGGTTATAAAATGACACGATAAAAAAGAAATTGCAGTTTTCCTTTAGTTTCTCTCTGGATGTTCCCAGTGCTATGACACTGACTTTACATTAAATGGGATACCAAAATGATAAACTTGACAAGATTCATGAACAAAGAGTTATTGTTATTAGGGGTTAAGCACTTACCTTTGGGTGTGTGAATATAAGCAGTGGTTCCATCTTCTAACTGAACTGCTTGTCCATCTTCGAGCTGTAAACTGTCCCCTCCTAAGATATGCGTTACAAGAAACATTACTCACATTCCACTCATCAACAGTACGTACTTGTGGTCCTACTGGCAGGCATGGCAATGTATAAAGCAGATGACACGCAATTAAATGACAGCTTTGTATTGTGCCACAAACACGTCTCCCTGTAGGTACCCATTATTACAATTACATACATTTATTTCATTTACCTGCTTTAGGCATGGGCACATGCTGAACGTAGGCAGCAGAGCCGTCCTCCAGCTGGATCACCTGGCCGTCCATGATCTGGCCATCTGAAAAGGAAGCTTTGGTGTCATGTTGGATGTATGCGGTGGATCCATCGGCGAGAGTAACAGCCTGCAGGCTCACTGTGTCCATGCTCTCCATCTGATCACCATCTGGGAAATGATGAGGCAGTAGCAAACATTAACTTTCGGATGAGGGAGGCAACGTTTCTTGACAGATGTAAGATTGTGTTAGTTTGAGAAGTTGGACGAGAGGCAGTATAGCTCGTTTCAGTTTTCATTCAAACCAAAACGAAATGAAAACAGGAACTTGTTTTCTATTGTGTCCATGGTTGAGTTGATTTTTACATCACTGAGTGGTCTTTCCAATTTTCTCAGGTTATGATTGTTGACTTTAGGTCAAAAAGAAAGACCTACCACAAACTCAGACTTCCCCATCTTATTTCCCTATTCCTTTAACTGTGATTCATTGCCCATGATTCAGTTTTTCCAAGTGAATAATGTAGATGTGCTAAACTATGGCCAAAAAAAAAAAAATCAGAATCACAATTAATCAGACTAGATTTATTCAACTTAAAAAAGAAGACCCTTTCCTTGAAAATACATAAAATGAACATATATATATATATATATATATATATATATATATATATATATATACACACATATATATATATACATACATACATAGATACACATATATATATATACATACATACACATATATATTTCCACCATTTTCCACCATGCTTACAGGCATCATATGTTTTTGTATAAAGTAGGCTGTGGTATTGTATCATTGCATCTGTGTTTCTGCTGTATAAAGGCATAGAGATGGAGAAAGTAGACCGTGTGGTCTGTGGTTGTTGTGCAGGTATCACATTGGTTGCAGCACTCGATTGGGAACTAAAGTCTCACACTGAGCATGCTCTATAGGATGACCCTGTTTCAGACATTAAATCAGATCAATACTATTACCGTCTTTGTGGGAACATGCTTTTGACACAGTTTGCAGTGCAGCTTTTCTGCACTGCAAACAGCCAAAATATCTCCACTTTTTTTTTTTTTTTTAACAATGTCCTCGTCAGTTGAGCCTCAGGCTGTCTGTTGCTGTTGCTTGGATTTTATTTTCTCTTTTGTCTCACTCCCTATCCTGATATGCCACTACGCGTGACTGCAGAAGCCCAAACATTAGACATGTGTCCCGCTGCTGTCCTGATGCTATGCTCACGCTCAACCTAACCTACCATGGCTGTAGCTTCTTTCCAGCCACATGATTGGTTTGACTGATGCTATTCTCATTATAATTGGCTTTTCATGCTGTCTGTCAAAACAAGAGTGGCATGAGTTATACTGACATCATACTGACCATGTCTTTAATTTCTAAAAAAAAAATTATATTGTGATAGATACTGTTATTGTTTTATCACCCAGCCCTACAATCTGGATTTATCCACTACATATTTACACTATATATACTTGGGGAAATACAAGGGAGCGGCCATTTATTTATTGAGAGGCAAATGTAAAGGGAAAAGATGAGTTGAAAGGCACAGCATAAGCTGTGGAAAATGAAATTGCAACTGAAGTAAAAATGTAATAAATAGCACAACTCTATAATTATACCAATGAATGTGAAATTTTGGAGCTCACCTGCCACTGTCACAGCCTCCGTCAGACAGAGCGTGACCGGCTGCCCATCTGCATCGTGAAACTCTGCCATTCCCTGGGAGTCCCGGTTTATCTGGGCCAAGAGCATGCTTCAGCTGCTGCAGGGAAAAACGCCAGAGATTGTTTCAGTGTGTGTTTCAAATCAAACACTGAAAATGGAGATACGTTGCAGTTATTAGATAAGGTCAAATTAATAAGCAACTTACTTCCAAGGTAAAGCTAGCATAAAAGGGAGGCTAAGAATTAAAAAACAAGCTGCTACTAGGCCACCATCATCCCTGTTCTTACCATATGTGCAATATATATAGTTTTTCTGAGCATAAACACACTCAGCAAGTGTAGCCAGAACATTGCCGACTGACTCTCTCTCTCTCTCTCTATATATATAGTGTCATAACTGAGGTTATTGTAAGTGTTAAAACACACTTTGGTTCAGTGAAATGGCAATAGAATGTTTTCACATGACGTCACCAAACCGGCATGTTGTCATGTTGTCAAAACAAACGATGAACAACACAGTTTACCGCGAAGTTTGAAAAAGAAAACAAAATGGTTAACTATTGCCTTGTTCTCAGCTGTCACAATCACTCAGACAGAGAAAAACGTCTACAGTACTACCATCTGCTCAAAGTTGTGAGAAGTCAGGGAGAGCAAACAGAGAAATTATCAAAAGAAAGGAGGCGATTATGGATTGCAAGCCTCAATCAGAATTTGGATGGGAAGGATGTGGATAACATCCGAATTTGCTCAGCTCATTTTGTAGCTGGTACATATTTCACGCTGCTTTTTGTGACATAATTGTATTGGCTGTAAGGTCACAAATTGAATAGTTCAGGTTACAGGTTTGATAAAGTTTAATATGTGAAAGTTTATGCCAAGGCAATATTTTGTACTATTTAAAGAACACCAATATCATATGTCAATGGCTGTGACAAAGGATAAATTTACAGGAAGCAATCTTTCTAGATCACCACTGAACAAACTGGGATCCATTTCCTACATTGCTAACATGTCCCACACAGACACACTGTTCCACATTCAGTTTGTTGGGATCTGGTCACCCTAGCTGAGCCCCTTAATGGTCCAGTCCTAGAATCACCCCTGTATGGGACAGGTTAACTTTGCTGGGAGGTAGAACATTTTTTTTTAAATGTAGCTTTAAAATAAACACACAATAAACTGTGCAGGTTCCTAGATTGGCATCTGGCATGTAAAGGCCAGATATATTGAATGTAACTTTTCCAACTCTCCTGCAAAGTAAATAAAGGATAAAAGAAAGCTTAAGTTTGTTCTTATGTTGGACAAGGGGTAAAATGCTGCGTGGTCCCACATAAAGAGGGACATCCAGTCACTACAATGGTGTCATGTCTCAGATTTGAACTTGAGCACCAGACTTAATCAAAAAGCCACTCTGAAAAACTGTATAATTTTTTTTCCCCTCTAGGTTAACATCCACTACATGTTTAACCAAGTTAGCAAGTTATTTTGTTTCATTTAGCTTTGAGAGTTGGTTTGCCCATTTGAGTTCAGTTTTTATTGGGGATGTTGCAATACTTCAGCTGAACTTTGTTATCTATGACTAATATCACCTTTGGGAAAAATAACAATGGTATTTACAGATGTTTATCTGTTACGTCATATCAGTTTTTGTGTCGCTTCATAAAACAGACATCATCCTGTTTGGAACGCCTGACCTCCACAACCTGGGCCCCCTTAAACAAGGTATGTGAAACCCTTTGTGAGGAACCTGGGAGTGCTTCATGAAAGTACCTTAACTTTTAATAAACAAATAAAGGCTGTTGCTAAGGCTAGCTTTTTTAAATCTCTGGGCACTTGGAAAAAGCCATTTCTGTGCTTTCCTGATTCCATTTGTGCCTCATCTTGTCTCACCTCCACTACTGCAACAGCCTGTATTTAAGTGTCAGCCTGTTGCTAATTGGTCAACTGTAACTGGTCCAAAACGCTGCAGATTTGCAGTATACATGCTACCCGTACTGGCTTCTTTACATTGGCTCCCAGTCAGTTTTAGAATAATTTACAAGTCATTGCATGGGTTGGCACCTCCTTACCCCTCTAATCATTTAACTCTGAACACTCCCACAAGCTCACTGAGATCTGCTGAGCAGTTGCTCCTACAGTGGCTATGCAAAAGTATTCTTGCCCCTTGAATTTTTCCACATTTTGTCAAATTACAAAAATAAATGTATTTTATTAGGATTTTATGCGATAGACCAACACAAAGTAGTATATAATTGTGAAGTGGAAGGAAAATGATTAATGGTTTCCATTTTTTAAACAATAAAAATCTTAAAAGTGTGGCATGCATATGTCATTTACTCTGATACCCCTAAATAAAATCCAGTGCAACTGACTGCGTTCAGAAGTCATCTAATTAGTGAACAGTCTGCCTGTGTGTAATTTAATCTCAGTATAAATACAGGTGTTCTGTGAAGGCCTTGAGGTTTGTTAAGAGAACACTAGTGAACAAACAGCATCTGGACGTTCAAGGAACACACCAGGCAGGTCAGGGATAAAGTTGTGGAGAAGCTGAAGCAGGATTAGGCTAATTAAAAAAATATTCCAAGCTTTCAACATCTCACAGAGGACTGTTCAATCCATCATCTGAAAATGGAAAGAGTACGGCACAACTGCAAACCTGCCAAGACATGACCGTCCACCTAAACTGACAAGCATCGACTCAGGGGGACTGAATACATACGCACATTACACTTTTCAAATTTTTAGTTGTAAAAAATTTTGAAAACCATGCCTCATTTCCCTTCCACTAAACAATTATGCACTACTTTGTGTGAGCCCATCATATAAAACCCCCAACAAAACACATTTACGTTTGTAGTTGCAACGTGACAAAATGTGGAGAAGCTCAAGGGGTAAGAACACTTTTGCAAGGCACTGCAGATGTCCTGAGGTCCACAATAAAACACACAGGAGATCAGGCCTTTGAAATAGCTACTCCTAAACACATCAGGACCCCCATCACCATCAGACACGTTAAAAAACCCACTTTTATTTGTTGGCTTTTCAACCAGACTGAGTTCCTATAACTTTTTTTTTTTAATCGGTTCTGTTATTTGTGCTCTTGGCTGTGCAGCACTTTGGTCAACAGGTGTTCCTGTAAAAACAACTTGACTTATAACACTGGATGACTTCTTTATATCTGATCCCAGCCCTGTTCCGCAGCTCATGTGTTTTTGTTGATCTGAATTGAGCATCCGAGGCCAGCTGGCTTTGACACAGCACAGCTATGACTCGGCACATTTGTTAATAACAAGAAATAAGAGTGAACGAGTGCGTTCCGGGGGCTCTGGAGTGAGGCCGGGCAGGTTATCAGACTGACGGCGTGTCTGAATGCTCCGGCGCTTGACAGCTACAGCCTAGCAAACCGTGTCGTAGCTGAGCGGGGCAGCCAGCAAGGCTAAACGCACAGCTAACCGAGCAAAGCAGCGCTGTCACGACTTTCTTCGCCGCGGTTTGCGAACGGCTGCTCGAACACTGCGGCTGACCGGAGCTCGGTTATGTGAAGGCGGTTTGCGAAGGCTGGAAGAGGCTGTGTGATGCCAAGCGGAGGGCTGGCTAACTCTCGGCTTTCCAGCTCCACAAACCAGAAACAAGAGCGTCGAATTAATGAAAACATATCAGCGTTTCGGCTCGGCGGCTGCCGCTTTTATTTCCTATTTCAACTGCTTCGCCGCGTCCACACGCTCGATCCCCACCGCAGCCTCGCCGCTGCCTCTCTCGGAGCCGGCTGAGGGAATAATGCACACTGGGTAAAAACCAATTTATATACTAACCTCCGAAAAATTTCCAACAATTCCTCCTGTTCGACCACCATGCAACAGTGCAGGAAACGGTCGCCGACGTCCACAAACCGGGAACATGTATGACGGAGCTGCCCTCCCGCCCATTCCTCCTGTGAGGCACGGACACGCGCTCCTATTGGCTAACGCGCGTGTCCGTCTGCGCCACTCGAGCCAGTGTTGCTGTTATTCAGCCTCCCGGGCCCCTGGCAGACGCCATTCCGCGTCAGTTTTCGTATTGTCTCGGCTTTTTGGCTGTAAAGACGCCGCAACGGCGACAGAAAATGAACGTTTAACCGTTGATTTAAGACGGTAATGTAGCGTGCGGGACACCGAGCGAGTCAGGACGTGGCTAAACTGTTTGTCAGCGACATTAACTGAGATGTGTGGGAAGATTTTTCGGCATCCATGTTGAAACGAGGGGGAGTGTGGGCAATGCAGTGAAAACAGGCTCACAGGGACAAACTACACACAGGACTAACTACACAAGGGAAAAAAAACAGCTCAGCATAAACTACACACAAGACAAACTACACAAGACAGTTTACACAAGGGAAAAACAGCTCAGCATAAACTACACAGAACAAACTACACAAGACAGTTTACACAAGGGAAAACAGCTCAGCATAAACTACACACAAGACAAACTACACAAGACAGTTTACACAGGGAAAACAGCTCAGCATAAACTACACACAAGACAAACTACACAAGACAGTTTACACGAGGGAAAAACAGCTCAGCATAAACTACACACAAGACAGTTTACACAAGGGAAAAACAGCTCAGCATAAACTACACAGAACAAACTACACAAGACAGTTTACACAAGGGAAAACAGCTCAGCATAAACTACACACAAGACAAACTACACAAGACAGTTTACACGAGGGAAAAACAGCTCAGCATAAACTACACACGACAGTTTACACGAGGGAAAAAAACAGCTCAGCATAAACTAGACACAGGACAAACTACACAAGACAGTTTACACAAAGGAAAAAAACAGCTCAGCATAAACTACACACAGGACAAACTACACAAGGCAGTTTACACAATGGAAAAAACAGCTCAGCATAAACTACACACAGGACAAACTACACATGGGACTAACTACACAAGACAGTTTACACAAAGGAAAAACCAGCTCAGTATAGACTACACACAGGACAAACCACACACAGCACGATACGAACTACACAGGCAGTACAAACAGATCAATACAAACTAGAAAGGCACTCACAGAGCGCAGACCTCCGCCAAGCATGATGATCATCAAAGGTATGATCATCATAGTGCCTTTGATGATCACAAATCCATACAGATATCTGATATCACTATTACTTCAGTAGTTATTGATTTCATGATTTTTTGTTCGGCATGATCCCATCACCCGAATCTTCTCAAAATTTAACTGCCGAATCCATAAAAAACATTTCAGCCAAATCCATTGATAAGTTTTTGAGTTATTTTGCACACAAACAGGCAAACAAACCAATGCAGACGAAAACATAACCTCTTCTTCTTTAGGGGTCGCCACAGTGGATCATCTGCCTCCATCTCGCCCTATCCCTTGCATCCTCTTCCCTCACACCAACCCTCTGCATGTCCTCCTTTACTACATCCATGAATCTTCTCTGTGGTCTTCCTCTTCTCCTCCTGCCTGGTAGCTCCATCTTCAACATCCTTTGTCCAATATATTCACTATCCCTCCTCTGAACATGTCCAAACCATCTCAGCCTTGCCTCTCTGACTTTGTCTCCAAACTTCTCAACATGAGCTGTCCCTCTG